>OU015502.1:96702983-96832983 GCA_907164885.2 Dolomedes plantarius
TGTTTCAGACCTGTATGAATTTTTTCTTAAATTTATATCATCATCTAAGGATAGATGGAATTTGAGTTTATTACTACTCCTCCATTACAAGAAATCTGTAACACTCTTCCTGATTGGTCAGATGTAAAATAAATTAAAGGCATTCATTTCAATATTGTTAAAATTTCTGCTGTCTATGTTTCAGTCATAACCTATACTTCATTGTTTTGGGAGCATTAATAAGTAGAATTCTTGTGGGCATATAAAAAGTAGCGTTGGGAGTGAAACTTGAAATTGGATAGCTATAAAAATGGAATCTCATTCAAATACTTGTATAGATATATTTAGCATGTTGTGCAATTGAACTGGTAGCTGGAGATTGAATCCACAATGTAATTTACTTGACCAGTTTGTTAAAATACAGTACTATTCTACTTGAGTAGTTATTCCAAATTTCTATAGAGACAATTTATTCCATTTAATTTTTTAATGAGCTTTAATTGTTTGTATCTTCGAGTCAAGGAAGTTCAGTGCATTTTAACCTATTATAATGTGTGTTTCAGTCTTTTTGAATTTTGCTTAGCAACTGGTAGAAATGTACCATACACAATGTAGATATGCTTAGTTCTTTCATTTTTATGGACATGAGATTAAATATTCTGATTAGTTTCTAAAAATCAAAACCATTTTATGTTTTAATATCCTAAAGCTTTGACATCTGTTGTTTAAGTATTATGTTTCATTTTCCAGTTGAATGATAATTTTTAAATTGTATAAATGGGTTATAAAAAGGAAACAATTTATAATCGTATCTTATAAAATCTGTTTTTAGTGTTATGTCACTTGTAAAGTTAAAATTTATAAGTGTTTGAAGTAGCACGTATATTGGAGGGACTAACCTATGTATGTGTTTTTGCATAACATACATTTACTACAGCTTTACTGAAGCTGTAAATAAGTTGTCATCCATACTTTAGTTATATTATTTGGTTTACATTTATGCTCATTTTTTCCTTTATTATCAGAAATATGTTCTATATGTGTGATGTAAGTTCCTGTTGCTTCTCGAGGGTAAAATGTGGATAAAATTGAACTTAAGGTATTAAATTTGAGCATTAGTTTTTAGGTAATGTATAATCATGTAATTATAGAAAATTAAGTATTTATGAATTATAAAAGCAATTTTTTTAAACTTTTATTCCCTTGCTGTTTCTTTGTTGAAAGAAAGTGTCATTAGCTGATCAGTAATCTGAACACTTAAAGAGGTTGTAATTTAACTCTGCACTTGTACTTAAAGGTTTGTTTTGCCTGCAAAGTTGTATTTTGCCCAATAGTGTAAGCAGATTTTATTGAACATGTTTAGAGCCTTTAGAGAGTATAGTTTAGAATTTTGTAAAACAAATTGAATATATTTTTGTGCTAATATTTGTACATTTTTATATTACTGAATGTCTTATTTTTTATTGAACATGAGTAATAACTTATAGATTTTATCAAAAAGGATCAAATTATGTGAATTTTTAAGTTTTATTTCCCCCTGAAATAGATTTAAAAATTGACGTACATCTATGTGATAGCTTATAACTAGTATTATTTCCCTCGTTTTATTCAAGCGTAATAATTTTTTTTCTGTCTAGCACATTTCTAATGTTAACATAGAATATCAAATGATTAGCAGCTTGAAAATCAAATTCTAAGTTTACATGTATCCTGTTATAAGGTCAGCAATTTTTTAATTTAAAATATAAAAATAAAAGTTGTAGTAAATAGTTATCATATTTGATTTAATTATAAAAAATTTGATCTTTTCTTTTTTTCATGAGGGAATTTTATCTTCATTGGAACAATAACATATACTGCAGCAGAATGAAGAAAATGTTTTATTTCCTCCTGCATCAAAACTCAGTAGTTTAATGAAATTGTATTTATTTTGCCAAGCATTTGTTGTATTAATGGTTAAATTGCATGAAAGGAGTTTTTGGTGTTATGTTTTCCAGCTGTTTACATTTTTTTTTCTTTTCTTTCCCTGTGAGGCTTTAGGTATACTTTTAATTAAAAAAAATATCTTTAAAATTTTGTTAGTGATAAAACTTTTGAACAGAAAATTAAAAATTTCTGAAAGGTTGAATCCTTTTTTAAAATTATTTTAAATTGGGGCTTCTAGTGTAAGCTCTTTCACATAAATATGAAGGGCTTTTACGGGTGTCTCTGAAAGAACTTATGAGGTGACACACAAAAAGAGCAAAAGTTGCCATTTAACATTTTTTAAACAACTGGAAAGGATGTAGCTACCCCCTTCCTCTTTTTCCAAGCTAGATTCTTCTTAGCTTATATATATATATATATATATATATATATATATATATATATATATATATATATATATATATATATAATATGTGTGTATGTGTGTTTTCCATGCATTAAAAATATTTACCTTATTTGAAGATAATATATATATACTGTTGCTGTTTTTCCTGTAGGGCTTATGATGACCAGAAAAATTTCTTTTGTAAAGCAGTGTTGCTAGATTTAACAGTGACTTCTATTTATCTAAATTTACATCATCTGAGTTGGAGGCACAAAAGATCCCATTCTAGTTGTTTATTTATTTTATTTTTTTAACATTTGACAAGAAGAAAAAAATTAAAATGTTTGTGTTCAATGATTTAATTGAATTTAACAAAATTAGAAAACAGCAGTTAATTTTAGTTCATGTAGGGGGCCTATGATAGCTGACTACATTTTTAATGTGTGGTGTGAGATAAGGATACTGCTGTTTTATGTATTTAAGGTAGTTTTACTTTAAAAGCCTTGCATTTTGCTTTATTAGTAACTCAAGCTTATTGTTTCCAAATTCATTATTTCTTGGGGGACATAATGCATTTTAAAATTGCTTGTTATTTTATTTGAGAAGCACATTAAGTTGTGCATTGCTGCAGTATGTATATTGCTTTAAAGAAGAATACATAGAAAATTTGGTTGATGAAGTTATGAGAAAGTTTAAACAATTTTATAGAATTTTATAGCAGAAGTATATTTATTGTCTATGTCTCGCACTGCTAATTACTGAGCATTTTTAAAAATTTTTTTTTTAATAAATGATGTATATTATGTTCGACTCACAAAAATAAAATGAAGACTTAGTCAAAGTAATAATTTGTCATTTTTTTTTTCAAATTTGAATTGGCTAATTATAGAAATGCTTTCACTAGCATTCTCTGTGTATGTTCACTGTAAGCTATGCAAAGAGGCTGTTGATGCTGCTAATTTATTTAAAAAAAAGAAGACCCAAATGTAGTTGTAGCTGTCACACTTGTATAGCATCCTTGAATTTTTAAATTTTCTGGTGATATTCTGTTACTTGTATAATGTAGACTACATTGTCTTGTTCATCTGTTTTTGTTTTTTATTGCCATTGATCCATTCCTGTGCAATTTATTTTTTTATGCAAGACTATATTACATACCTTGATTGGAAAATCTCCAAGTTCAAGGTTGTGACCTTCACATTCCAGAAAATACTTGTAGTGCATTTCTAGCACGAAACTTATCTGTTATATTTCTTAACTGTTTGTTGATCAGATGATAATCAAGTGAAGATGCAAATCAAGCTGTCCTATCCTATCCTTTTATTTTCTTCAAAAAATTTCTTTTATGTTTGTTTTCAATAAAACCTTTTGGACAAATGTTTGTAGAAATTTTGTGTTTATTTATTATGTTCTTTTTATTCACCTTTACCCTACCATTTAGATGGCTATTTAGAATTAGTGTAGTAAATATTTGATATTGACTCTAATGAGCTATCTAATTTTTAGTTCTGTTTGGAATATTTACTGAGAGAGTTGGTGAGGGGGGGGAGACCTATCTCCAAAGCTAACTAAATTAAATTAGTGTAGTGAATATTTGATATTGACTCTAATGAGCAATTTAATATTTAGTTCTCTTTGGAATATTTACTGAGAGTGTGGTGGTGGTGGTGGTGGGGGGGGGGGGGGAGACCATCTCCAACACTAACTAAATTAAATTAGTGTAGTAAACATCTGATATTGATTCTAATGAGCTATTTAATTTTTGGTTCTGTTTGGAACATTTACTGGGTGGACCTCCATGGAGATGGTTGAGACCTCCATCTCCAACACTAACTAAATTAATTAAATTAGTGTAGTAAACATTTGATATTGACATATCTAATTTTTAGTTCTATTTGGAATATTTACTGAGAGAGTAGGGGTGGGGACCTCTATCCCCAACACTAACTAAATTGAATTAGTGTTGTAAACATCTGATATTGATTCTAATGAGCTATTTAATTTTTGGTTCTGTTTGGAACATTTACTTGGGGGGGGGTGAAGAGAGACCTCTATCTTGAACACTTAACTAAATTAAATTAATGTAGTAAACATTTGATATTGACTCTAATGAGCTATCTAATTTTTAGTTCTGTTTGAAATATTTACTGAGAGAAGGGGGGGGGGAACCTTTATCTCCAACACTAAATTAAATTGGTGTAATAAACATTTTATATTGATTCTAATGAACTATCTAATATTTGGTTCTGTTTGCAATATTTACTGTGAGAGTGGGGGGGGGGGGAGACCTCTACCTCAAACACTAACTAATTAAAACTCAGTCTTAGGAAATGTGATAAAGCCCCCTTTTTTTTTGTATTGCACACAACATTTTTTGTAGTTCGGAATCTAAAATGGGATGTACGGATTTGAGATACTGCGGGAGTGACCATAATCGCACTTTTGCTTTGGGACAAAGTCAGCCAAGCCGTGTCATTTAGATGCTACAATATTGCGGTGTTCAAAACATGTCAACTAATGTATTTATTTTTCAGTTTCTTTCAAGAACTGGCGGTGCGTTTTAAACAAAGTATTTTTTTCTCAGTTGTACATTTCAAATTGACAATTTTTTCTTTCGTCTGTTTTTGTTCTCTACCGCTAGTAAATGGTAATATAGAGCTTACTGATAGTAAACAGTACTATAGCACCGTAACTTCTAGTAAAAAGTAATATAGAGGCACCTGGCAGCCGTATGTAGATGCTTCAATTTTTAGAGCTTCGAGCCACTCCTTTTGTGTCTTCATTTCTTTGTCACGAACATGATTTCATTCAACAACTGCCGGGGATGGCCGAATGGCTAGGGCGCTGGCATTAGGTCCAGAGCCTGTGGGTTTGAGTCCTACTATTGCCTCGGATATCTGTGGCCGATCGGAACTACGTCCCAATCTAATTAGCCCCTGTGTAGCAGAAAGTTGACAGTAGCACTCTCAAACAAGCGACTATTCAACAGAGATGCAGTGTTTCGCATTTTTGCACTGAGTCATGGCCAAACTCTTTTCGAGTAATAAAAATACTAATCAATTTCTCAGCCATGTAGTCCAAAATCAACAGAAGTGTATCGCAAAGCGTTTCGTGGCTGTTGTTTTTTACTTGACTGTATATACAGTGGAACCCCGATCTATCGTTTTAAAAGGGACCTATTGCAATGAACGATAAATGCAGGAACATAATAAAAGAAATATTATCATCGGGACTGGATGAAGTAAACGACACGGAAGGGAAAACGATTATTCAGGGAACGATCGATCGAGGTTCCACTGGGTTAAAAACACGAGAAAGAAATCGAAAAAATGAAGATTGGTGCTGTGAGGTAAAATTATGTTTTATATAATTTTCTCTGGTTCTTATGCAGTTTCGTACTAAGATTCTGAGATCTCAACTACAAGTCGCACGGATGTTGGTAACCTTCTACCTGCAGAGTCATTAAGTGACTGCCTATGACAACGGAGGCTACCCGTCGATTCAATAGTTTATAAATTCAAACAAGAAATAGAAGGATTGTGCCAGGTAACAATTTACTAACTTCATTGTACTATCTCTATTGGATTCGCTCACCTCAATGTTAACACGTGGAGAAAATGTCTACTATTTATAGCTACATAAATGCTGATAATCAAATAAAAATGGTATTTTCAGATAGCCTGAACTTTTCTGCACCTTGCAACAGGATTCATTTTATAAATTCCTCTACCAAAGGAAATCAGGAGCGTTTAAAACACACTGTACCAGATTCTCCCCCCCCCCCCGAATAATTTAAATTTAAAAATATTATTTGCATTTTTAAAAAAAATGAAAGCTTCTAGGTGTAAAATTTCTTTCGCTATTACGGAGTGCAATTTAAGGAAAAAAATCTTTAAATCCAAGTCTGCAATCCTTGGAAAAATTTTCTCCACAGGTTAACATATAAGTGAGCGAATCCTATAGGATTAGTACACATGAGCCTTAGGGCCTGTTCACATAGGAGCAGGGCCGCCCAGAGGGGGGGGGGGGGGCAACTGGGAAACTTTGCCCCAGGCCCCCAACTGTTGGAGGGGCCCTAAAAAAATTTTAAAAATTTATTTATTAGATTTCCTCCGAAAGAAAATTCTGAAACTTGTACCGTACTTCAAAATTCAAAATAATCTCCTGATAAAAGGGGGCCCCCCAAAAAATAATAAAAAATTATTCGATTAATTAGATTTCTTGGGGCCCCCCAAAAAATAAAAAAAATTATTCGATTAATCAGATTTCTTGGGGCCCCCAAACAGAAGTTTGCCCCAGGCCCCGTAAAGTGTCTGGGCGGCCCTGCACAGGAGTCCGGTAGCGGAAGCGTTAAAGCATGGGTGTCTAAACTATGACCGTTTGAGGGCCACATGAAAAAAAATAATAATAATAAAAAAAAAATTGCTGAGCCACACATAAATATTTTTTAAAAAAATTGAAATAAAAATTAACTCTATGTAGTTTTATTAAAATAAATTAACTTCTTTTTATTATAAATTTTTTTAAATTTGAATTAGATATGTATAGGTACATATTTATTTTAAACTTGTAAAAGTTTCGTTTCATTTAGTTTGGATTTCATAAAGATGGAAAAAATTCAATTTAATGAGATGGATGAATTTGCTTTTGTTGAACAACCAAATCGATATCCGGTTCAATAGACGAGGTTGCAATTCTTAATGCATTTTAAAGATGTTTGTCAGTGATCTTTGTCCTATTTTTGTTTTTTGTATGCTTCATTCTTGAAAATAATTGTTCACAAATATAGGTACTGCCAAAAGCTGAAGACATTAATAAAGCATGATAGTGAAAATTAGGATATTTATCGCGGGGTAGGGGGTAGGTAATCTTTATAAAACTCCAGTAAAGAAACATTCCCAAATTTTTCTTTCAGTTGAATGTCACTTTGCAGTTCAATGCATTCCATTTGAAAATTTGAAGGTAATTTATTTATTTATAGAGAAAATGGGGTAGAAAATATGTTGAAATACTCTTCATTTTTTTCGAAAATCTTGAAATCTACTTTCAAACTCTTGAATTAAATCAAAAATTAATGCAGCATATTTTGCATATTTTGTGCAACTCACAGGTTTATGTGCAGCCAAAGTACTGAAATGTGTCAAATCTTTTACTTTTATTTGATTGTGCCAAAATTTCAACTTTCTTTCAAACGCTGTTATTGTTTGGAACATATTATTAATAAATTGATTTTTTCCTTGAAGTCTCAAATTTAAATCATTCAAATGTTCTGTTAAGTCTACTAAAAAAGCTAAATCTAAAACCCAATATTCGTCTTCAAATTCAGTCACAGGTTCCCCGTTTGTTTCCATAAGTATTTTTATTTCCGTTCTTAAATCGTAAAATCTTTTGAGCATTTTCCACTTACTGAGCCATCTTACTTCTGTATAATAAATAACATCTGCAAATTCAGTGCCCATTACCTTAAGAAACTCTTGAAATTGTCTATGATTAAGTCCTTTTGCTCTTATAAAGTTAATGGTTTTTATAACAACGCTTAATACACTTTCCATTCTTAAAATTTTTCCACAAAAATTGCCCTGATGTACAATACAATGATATGCCATCAAGATCGTATTGCCGACAGTGACGGCTTCATTATTAACCATTTTAATGAGTCCCCCATTTTTACCAACCATAGCAGGGGCTCCATCGGTTATGATAGCTGATAAATTTTTCATAGATAAGGAAAACCTTGTCATCGTCGTTTTTAATGCATCGAATAAATCTACAGACTTGGTTGTGTCTTTTAACGATACTAAAGCAACCATTTCTTCCGTGATATTATAATGTTCATCGATTCCTCTTATAAAAATTGCCAATTGTGCCGTGTCAGAAGCGTCAGTGCTTTCATCCATGGCTAACGAATAAAATTTAAAATTAGTACAATTGCCTTTTAAAGACTTTTCAACTGAATTCCCAACTCCTCAATTCTTGTGGCTATAGTTTGGTGTAATAAACTGATTTTAGAAAAATCCAACTTTTTTTCAAGGCAAATTATGTTTGCTACGCTTTCCATACATTCTTTTATAAATTCGCCATCAATAAAAGGTTTTGATTTTTTCGCTATTAAATTTGATACGACATAACTTGCTTTTACAATGTTATTATTTTGAGTAGCTGTCTTTTTTAAAAAAAAATTTGTTCAGACGATAGCCCTTTTTTTAGTTCTATGATTTTATCTTTACGGCAAATGCCGAGATATAACATCGTATTTTGTGGCATGCTTTTGACTATAATGTCGTTTCAAATTGTAGTCTTTAAAAACTCGCACAAAGTCCCTACAAATTAAGCAAAGTGCTTTATAATTCTCCTCAATAAAAAAGTATTTCTCCGTCCGGTTTTCATTAAAAACTCTTTTTTCATCTTCAATTTTTCGTTTTTTAGGTTCTGCTTGATTTTTTATTGACAATGAAACTGAGACACAAGGCACCTACCGGTACAGTAGTGTAACAGAATTCGCAGTAGAAGAGATTCTATTCAATCTCAAGTAGAGAGATCCTGAACTGTTAACTCTGAAACTCTTTCAGAAATGATTACTGATCGTGGACCGGTCAGGGATCCCTTTTATAGACTCGGAGAACATGGAGAATTTTCTGGAACACCCCGAGCTGTAGCAGACGCGCGATTGGGGCAAGTCTACGGTGGTGCAGTGCGTGACGTAGGAACTGGGCACGTGACCATGCGCCAAGATCACGCGCAGAACGGGATTCAGCGAGAGGAAAACCAACGGGTCGGATCGATTTGGCGAACTTTCGCGAACGTTCGATGGCCCCTTTTTCTGTGAGGGGCTCCCTTGGCCAGAAGGATTAGGAAATCAAAATACAATGCAATATACTGCATACAAATATTGTAATTCTTCAAAAAATTCGCCGTCGAGTTTATACACACATAATTCGAAACGTAAATTCTCATGGCATACTAAGATTTTTTATTTAAATTTTTATTTCAAAATGAATGTCAACGAATCGATTATATATGAAAAATATTGCAAACATTTATTTTCTTAATAAAAATGTGTAAATTTAAATATTTTCATAATTTGCGTTTGGGCCGTACTTTAGACAAGCATGCGTTAAAGTATTGAAATATATTCAACCAATGACAAACCTCCAAACGATTAGCAACGAAATTTTTAACGCTTATGATTGGTTTATTTCCGTCTCAGCGTCATCTTTCCTTTTACGCTTCCGCTACCGGACTCCTATGTGAACAGGCCCTTTACCCATCAGTCGTACCGTTGTTTAAGACCAAAACCGATTACCGTTGTTTATCACCAAAATATCCTGGTTTGTACAGTCGAGACTCAACTTGCGACGATTTAATTCCTGTTAGTAGTTTAATTGAAAAACGTTTTGACGTTTTGAAACCTGTAGTTATACTAAAATTATTAAAGTTAACAAGACCACCCGTGGCTCGTTGCGAATTTTCCAATTCACGAGTTATGATGAATTCAAGCTAATTTCAATGTTGCGCTGAAATCAAGGCTTATTTTAATGTACCCTAATTAAATTCTTCAAACTATTTGTTGAAATTGCTGTTTAAAAAGAAATCCTGCCCAAGTAATGTAAGTGGGACTCTGTCAATACTTCTATCACATCTGTAATATGTTTATAACATGTACGCAACTTTCAAATACATTAAGAAAAAAAAAAGCCTCAATATTTTTTTCTAAATCTGTAATTTAAGGAAATTAAGGGGTAGATTAAACTCAGTCATTATCAGGAGTACAGGAAAAAATAAGTTTGAGAACCACTGCTGTAAGTAGTCGAAATCAAATTTCTTCTAATATAGATCTTACTTTTAAGTGGAATTAATCTTTTTATAATCAGTTTTATCATATAGGTTGTTCATCCTATAAATAGGCTGAGGGTGAGAATATCGGCGTTTACTCGCACAATGCTTATATAACAGTATGACACTCACAAAGGCAAGGAATTATTCCTTAGCTTGTGAGATAAATGGGAGTCCCTTAGGTAATATCCCATTGAAAGCTTCCTTCCGTTGGCATATGCTAGTGTAGCTTCAGATTGATTCATCCCTCTATGAGATCAGAGAGGGTGGGAGAGGGTACGATCCGTGCTCTGCAAGGGCTCAAGGCCAATTGACTTCCGCCAGACTCTGTAGCTGACAGCCCCCAACCACCTGTACCGCCCGCAAACCCCGCCCCTTTGGCCTTCTGCTTGGCGCGAAAAAGTCAGTCTCATTGCTTTCTGGACAGACCCTGTATATATATATATATATATATATATATATATATATATATATATATATATATATATATATATAAACATAGAACACCCACAAACAGGATACACGACGAGGTTTCTTAAACTAAAATTATTTATTCGCAATAACAATTAGGCAGCAAAATCACAGTACTCATTAATAGCAGGCAACGTGAAAATTAACGCGTTTGTTTATCCTGGTAGCTATTCCGCGCACTACAGAAACCTTGCCAGAAATTAACTACGCCACTACTGGTAAATTCGCTCCACTAACCTTTCTGTCATTACTTCGACTACTCGAAAGCGAATCTCCAGGTGACGGAACGATAACTAATTCCAAAACGCCTTCGATGCACTTGGCGACGTCTAACTATGCTGTACTCGAGCTGAATGACAAACCGATCATTACCTCTTCAATTTTTTCGTTCGTTCCTCACCTCGTGTAGTCTCTCGTCTGCCTGACGTTATTGTTATTATTATTTGTACGCTTGTCTCTTCCTTAAATTTCTACCCATTTCGCTGCTCATTTGCATTCGCGTTTGATTCTTCTTTGAATTATTTAACATAAACGGCGATTTAAGGTCTGTTCATATAGAATCCGTCAGTGCCAGCGTTACTCGTATTGCAGTATTATTTAACCAATTACAAACCTCCAAACGATTAGCCACGAAATTGTTAAAGCCTGTGATTGGTTTAAAATATGTCAATACGAGTAACGTTGACGCTGACGGATTCTATGTGAACAGGTCCTTACTTTAATCGGAGGGGAGAGGGGGGGGGGGGGGTAATTTGGATTCAATACCTTACACGTTGGCTCCGAGATTGTTGACATGACAGATGATTGGTTTGACATATCACGTGGTCAATGAATTGAGCTCTGCAGTTGGTTAAAATTTTTAACGCTGATGCTACGTAACGTTCCAGATTCAGTGTGAATATGCCGTATTTCAGACAGTATTTTGAATTGTAGAAAGTCTCCAATGTGGTAGCAAGTCTTGATATCAACACATAGTTTTTCCCACCTCATAATTCATTTAGGCCATAATGAGGATTGATCGGGAACGCTAAGGTCTTTTTTTAAAATTTTTTTTTTAATGTACGAAAGCTAATTAGACCGCCACCTCATAATTGTAAAAGTGTTCATCACTGCTAATTACCAGTCTCCGAAGCACAAATACTTTCTTAGGTACATATATATGTTGCATCATTAAAATGTTGTATCAGACGTAGAAATCTCCGTAGAAATATGCCGTTTGCGTTATGCAGTATAAAAACTCTATAGTCAATTTTAAGCTAAGAAAATAAAAATAAAAATGTACATCTATTTCACATTGTGAGTCACGAACTGCCTCAAATGTAATAAAAGTAGCATTTAATGTCTCTTTTATACACTGCTGGCCACTGTAAATTCAACACCCTGAAGGGAACATGCAAATAACATGAAATTTACAACATGCATTAGCGGAGGTGAGATATGCAAATGATTAAAATTTCAGCGCAGACGCACATCACGCGCGCCTGTGGCGCAACTTCAAAGCGCTATTTAAGGCTTGGAGATTTCGACGATTTCAAGTTCGGCAATTGTGTTTTTCTTGTGGTTTTTAAAAAAAAAACAATCAATTATGCCTCGTCGAAAACAGCGATCATCTTTTGATCAAGTATCCGAGTTCGACAGAGGAAGGATAGTGGCCTACCGAGATTGTGGATTATCTTTCAGGGAAATCGGTAGTCGTGTTGGACGAAACCAAACAACTGTAATGCGGATATGTGATCGTTGGATGCAGGAGGGTACGACGGACCGGCGTGTTCGATCGCATCCACCTCAGCGCACCACTTCACGTGATGACAGGCAAGTTGTGCGCATGGCAGTGACAGATCGCTCAGTCACAACACGAACCATAGCACAGCACATGCAGTCTGTAACGCATCATCCAGTGTCTGCGCGTACCATTCGACGCCGTTTACAGCAGAGTGGTCTGTCCGCAAGACGTCCATTGCTTTGTCTACCCTTGACGCAGAACCACAGACGTCTCCGCCGCCAATTGTGCGATGACAGAAGGATGTGGACGGCAGAATGGAATGAAATTGTCTTTACTGACGAGTCACGCTTCTGTCTGCAACACCACGATGGTCGCATTCGAGTCTGGAGACACCGTGAAGAGAGGATGCTGAACAGCTGCGTTATGCACCGCCACACTGGTCCTGCACCGGATATTATGGTATGGGGCGGTATTGGATATCACTCTCGCACACCTCTAGTACGCATTGCCGGTACTTTAAACAGCCAGCGCTATATCTCCGAGGTGTTGGAGCCAGTTGTCCTTCCTTACCTTCAGGGCTTGCCCACAGCCATATTTCAACAGGATAATGCGCGACCACACGTGGCACGCATTATCCAACGGTTCTTCGTCAATCGCCAAATTGAATTGCTTCCCTGGCCGCCTCGCTCTCCGGATCTTTCGCCGATAGAAAACATGTAGTCCATGGTTGCTCTACGATTGACCCAGATTCCATCCCCAGCTGCCACAGCAGATCAACTTTGGCAACGTGTGGAAGCTGCTTGGTCTGCTGTACCCCAAGAACTCATCCAAAGTCTCTTTGAATCAATGCCGAGGCGTGTGGCAGCGGTGATCTCCAACAATGGCGGCTACTCTGGCTACTGATTTTGGCAGGAACCACACTTCACAGAAGTCTATAAATTTAATCATTTGATACTTGGTCAACATGTTATCTACAAAATAAATTTTGTTGTGATATCTCTTGTCTTTCTTGGTGTTGCAATTTGGGTGGCCAGCAGTGTATTTATAATTCAAATAGTATTGCAAATACATGGAAAAACTGAAGAAAAATTTCAGTCTTCAGTCGAATTCCTTATTTTATCATTCATATTTATCATAGGCGACTCGTAGTGTTTATTACTGTTGTATTTAACCTTTCATATCTTAAAATAAGCTTAATAGTTTTCAAAAAAGATTTATGAATAAAAAGTAACATCCAAATCACGATCATGCAACAGGTGTTATAGATTACGGTGGGTCGAAAAAAAAATTTTTTTTTTCGGAACGCTTTAGTGCAGAAAAGTTGCTTATTGTAATGAGAAGAAAAAGATATAAAAAAAAATTAAAATCGGTTAACATCTTCCGTTCGCGCATCGCAATTAAATTTTATGAAAAATTGCAAAAATCGCGATATTTTTGTATTTTTTTTCTGTTAGTTAAAACTTTTAAAATAAACACGCTTTAGTTTTTATGCTTGTTTTATGGTTTAAATGACCTATATAAATTAAATTCTGATCATAAATCTAATTTTTTCCGTTCGCGCAACGTCTTTGAAAAAACAGAAATTTGACAATTTTTCGTAGTTTTCAATGTGCAATTTTTCGCTCGATTTGCTAGAACAAAACGACCCAGAACTCACCACATGGAGGTGGTTGCATGTCGAGTTGCACCCACATCCTACCCAACCAACCATCCAATTGTTGGGTGTGGTATTTACATTATATTTACATCTATTTGCAGAGATTTTCCATAGAGTAGGATTCTTTGGTTTACCCTGTTTTTTACCTTTTCTTTTTTATATCTATACACATTTAAAGTCTGATTTTTTTGGAGAAATGAGGCATAACCGATCTAGACTTCAGTGTTGCTCGGATATAGCCATCTCTTGCTTCATGTCCACATACTTTATTCGATGCCTCTTTCACAATTTTGACGCACCTCTCCGCAGCTTGGGTGTGATGAGGAAACTAGTATTTCTCTGATGGGCGTAGTGTCAGAATTGATGAATGATTTGATATCATCTTCACTTAGGTTCCGCAGCATTGGGGGAGGATACACCATACAAGAATTCCAATTAATAATTTCAATGTAATCGGAAGCTTGAAAGTTTATCTTTGGTGGTACGACATTTCTAACAGTCTTCTTCTTTGGGACGGTTTGTCTTGCTTTTAAGATCCTTCTGTAACCAAGCTCTCGAACATGTTCTCTTTCATCAACAAGCATTGCCAACAGAACATTCTCTGGGTGCGCAAAAAGATGCATTTCATTGAATTACTGGATCGACAACTTGAAGTAATTCGTCGAATATATACCGTGATGTTTGGATTGCTTGAAAGACATGTTTTGATCCGTCAGTAAAATATTTGCTCTTTTTTATGGCATATATGATTTCAAGATGAAGCCAACAATTTCTTTTAAGTTTCGGGATGGATCTGATGAACTTATATACAACCTAAGGACTCGGTTGCCGCAGTTAGCCATCTGGAATGGGACAAAGGACCAGGGTCCCTATTTGCCAAGTCTTCTGGACAATTTCCGAATGCTTTTTTTTTTCAAATGCAATTTCCGATTGCATTTGAAATGTCCAACTGTTGGTCTTTACTCAACAACAGGGCCCGATTTAGAAAACTCTTGACTATAGGCGCAATTCGGGATGGGGGCCCCCTAACACTGATGTGGGCGCAAAATTTCCAAAATTGACACAACAAAAAAAAAATAATCGTGATACATTGTGAAAGTACCATTTTACCAAGAATTGGCTATTTGAAGCGTAGAAGCCTAGAACATTATCAAATAACAAAAAGCATTGCAACATATTAACTTCATCATTAAAACACCAATACAAGGCAACCAGAAAAACTTATTAATCCCTTATACACACTATAACATACATATGATGAACTATACATATAACTATACATATGATGAACCTATCAATCAAATATGAAAGTATATATAAAAAAATTGCTATTAAAAAAGGTAAAATAAAAAACATTTGGAATTTGGAATTTTTTCTTTTAAAATGAAAATTTTGGGGGGCCCCTAGGCCCGGGCCTACTGGGCCTAATGGAAAATCAGGGCCTGCTCAACAAATCTCTGCCTATATCAAGAATCGAACAATCTATGGGTTCATAATCAACCACAGGGAGTTTTTCACAGCAAATGAGCTGTTGCCCGGTTGGCTCACTAAAAGAATTAGGTCCTGCAGTTTGACCGTCAATATGTTGGAAAATGTGGCAAAAAGGAAGCTCATTAAAATGCAGGAGGCATTATACTACCCTGTAGCTTGTGAAGAATCCATGATTTTCCCAATTTAGAGCAAAACCCTCTCATTTAATTTTCACGTTCCAGCAGAAGGCTCAACAATGGGGTACCGAGGCGAAGCAACCGGACAACAGAAGCGGCTAGACAAAGAGTTCCCGACAATGCAGACTAGATGCGAGGCGCCCGTATGTCTGAGTTTCAGACATAAGGTTGAAAGGAAATCAGTTCCGCTCCCCCCCTTGATCGATGATGATCGGGGAAAATTAATCAGCTGAAGCGATCAGCTGATCTGTTGACGAGGGAAGTGGCTCGCCAATCGAATCTCCGGAAAGTGATGTCACTTAAAGGGCGCCAATTAAAACCCTTTTAAATTTCCAGCGTTCGCAGCGCCAGAGAAAAAAATTGCGTCGCTGCGAAATATAAAAATTTCAGATAGCTTCTAGAACTGCATCTAAAAGGTAGCTACTCCGGCAAGCAGCCGTGATTAAGAGTGCTTCATAAGTCCTGATGTTAGGCAAAGCCTCTCGACTTCCTGTCGACAGCTTCTAGACGAAGCGAATTTATTGAAAAAATATTCCAAGTCCTTGTAAGAGGCGAAGATTTCTCGACTCCCTATCGACTTGTTTCCAGACGGAACTGTTATAGCTATTAGAGATAGCTCGTTTCTTTAGATCCCAGACGGATTGGATTATTCAGCTGTGTGAGCGACTTTTAGCAGAAGTGATTGCTGCACGTCCTATTGAGCTTTCGTGTAAGAAGCAATAGAACAATAGTGTGCTAGATTGTGAATGTATAGTGTCTTCTAGACTTCTAAAATAGATTGAGGTCCTGTAGCTGAACTTGTTTTCCCGCACGTCATTGAAAGTGCATAATCTACTGTGTTAATCATAACCTTCCATCGAATTCATTTCATCTGTGAATAAATCATTTAATTTAATATTTTACTAGACTGTATCGTCGTTTCATTACGCTACTATCCGACGAATTCATTACAAGCGGGCGTCCTACATGATTTTCTAGTCCGTGGATGACACCGTTCTTCCATCTAGTGCTGGTTATAGTGCCATCACACCCTACTACTTCTAGTTTTTCTAGTGATATTGATAGTTCAGACAGACGATAAATAATGCGTTGAGTTACATCATTTGATGAAATCGAGGAAGGAGATACATGTCCATTATAAGTTGATCCAGGTTCCTGGATAAGAGAATAGTGTTCATCTTTCACATTCCTGCGAAATTGCTTGGCATTCAATTTTTCGACGAACAAAGTATCATCTTTTCGTCCGTCAAAGAAATGACCCCAACTTTCCTCAGGAGGTGCGAATTGACTTTTCAAATCCACCCTAACACGACTCTTGTCTCTTCTTATTTTACACTTATCAACCACATAGGAAGAATCTGTGTTTTGTTCTAGCGAAACGAACGAAGAGTATCACAATGAAAATTGCGAAATATTGATAAATTTATGTTTTTTCTAAGACGTTGCTCGAACGGAAAAAATAGATTATTGATCAGAATTTGATCTATTTAGGTTATTTAAACCATAAAACAAGCATAAAAACTAAAGTACGTTTATTTTAAAAGTTTTAACTAACAGAAAAAAATTACAAAAATATCGTGATTTTTGAAAAAATTTTCATAAATTTTAAGTACGATGCGCGAACGGAAGATAACCAATTTTAATTTTTTATGCCGTTTTTCTTCTCATTACAATAGGCAACTTTTCCGCACTAAATGGTGCATATGCATTCATGCAGAGTTCTCTGCATGGAGACCCCCCACTCCTGTCATCACATTAGTCACGGTAACCCTACACGCCGTGTCCCCCGCCCCCATTGACACCATTTGACCCCCGGGATCTTTGATGCTCTGTAGCAGGACCGAAAGGGGAGGCGATCCACGCATATACAGAGTACGCAGTGAACATAAATCACTGGCTTCCCCAAGGCAGAGCAGAGTAGAGTACATGAATGCAAACGCAGCAAAAGATTTTCGACCCACCCTAGTATAGATGCTCTTCGCGCATATTAAGGCTGCTGTGTACTAACCCTATTGGATTTGTTCATCTCAATGTTAACCTATGGAGAAAATGTGTCTGATATTTACAATTACATAAATTCTGATTATCCAATAAAATTAGTATTTTCAGATACCCTGAACCTTTTTGAACCTTGCAACAGGATTCATTTTATTAATTTCGTCCACCAAAGGAATTTATGGGCATTTAAAACACACTATACCAGATTTTTTTCTCGAATAATTTAAATTTTGAAATATTATTTGCATTTAAAAAAAACAAAAATTGCCCAAGGTGTAAAATTTCTTTCGCTACTACGGAGTACAATTTAAAAAAAATCTTTAAATTCACATCCGGAATCCTTGGGCAAATTTTCTCCATAGGTTAACATTGTGGTGAGCGAGTCCAATAGGGTTAGTACACAGCAGCCTGAATATATGTATGTTCTCTGTTTACCTCGGAATAGATAGGACAGAAGAGACGTTTTAAGGGGCTCCAGGACAAAATTCTTCAAATTTTTGAAAATTGTTTTATTGCAAAAAAAATTTTCTGTTCTTTTTCGCTTAAAATGACCTTAAATCATGTTTCTATCTTAATTAGAACAGGAGATATTAATTTTTTGTTTTTCAACATTCTAATAGCAACCAATCTTTGTTTAAACCTTCAAATGCGTTTTTCTGTATGATGAGTTTTTTCACCATTCTCGTCTTTAAAGAAAAAGTCAAGAACCGTTGAAGATAAATGGTTCAAACTTGGAACATGTCTCTTTTAATTATTTTGCTTTGATTCCGATACAGCAAATTTGAAAAAAATATTTACTTTTAAAAATATAATTTTTTAAAAATAAGTTACATAATTTTTTTTGAAATTTTTACTCTAAATATTTTTAATTAAAAAAAATTAATATTTAAAAAATACTGAATCAAAATTAAAACATATATTTCTGTTTAATTAAATGAAAATTTTTTTTTAAATTAGACGAATAATATTTCGAGTTATAATGATTTTAAATTACCCCACTTTTTAAAAAATTTTGAAATTTTAAAATTTTTAAAAAACTTTATGAGAAGTTTTATGACGTGATTTTGTTTACAAATTATATGGTTAACCATCACAAAAAAATTCAAAATTTTAACTCAATAAGTAAAAAAAAATTTAAAATGACACCCTTAAAGCAAGTAGGTAAATTGTTTCATGTAATTTATTTTGGACGAGATTTCTCTCACGCAACTGTGTAGTAAAACTTGCCTTTACTTTGAAAACAAATTTAAAAAAAAAAATAATAGTATTCATAATCTCATTCTACTCTTGATATTGAGAGATTATTTTTTTTAGGATTTTTAGAACTATTTAAGTCCAGTGCTGTTTGTTATCTTTATCTGCTTGAGATATAAATTTATTTAACAGTTTACTGTTTAATTTACTTTTACACGCTTTGGCATGAAAACGAAATTCAATCTTATACTTATTTCCTAATGTCATTCTCCGGGACTATTGACCGAAGTTCATGCTCTACCGAAGGTCGACGGAACGAAAACAAGCTATAACCCAATCCCTCTTCAGAATTATCTTCTGCTACTCAGGAGCCTTAAAACAAAGGAAAGATATCGTCAAAGGCAATGAACCACATCCGCAATCTTCTTATTCATTTTTCTGATGTATTCTGGTGCCACTATTTATTTCAAGCAGTGTTAACACGCCAAGAAAAGTGGGAAAAATGGAATCATCTCCTCCATTTTGTTTCTGCCTTGTAGGTCGTGGTTCGCCAATGGCCGTGTCGATATTTCTTAACCAAGTAATGTTTTGACTGCTGTTCCAAAGTTCCCTACAAATGCTTTCCGACAAATATACCTCGGCGAGTTCCGTGCAAATTTCACTTATGCTAGAATGTTCAGGTTCACCGAGAAACCATAAAGGAGCATGGGCAAAGTCAAAACTCTTACTTTGTTTCTATTTGTATAAAATAGATACAATCAGTTTGTCCCCTTAGTTAGCAGGGGATAAAAAGGAAAAACATTTACATTTTCGGGTTAGTGTTTAATAGGATGTTGGGACAATTTTTGCTGTTATTACAAGGTTATATACTTTGTAGAAAACGGGCTTAAGTAGATTTTGTTTCATGAGGACACGTCAATGGCTCAAAAATGGAGGTGAAAAATCCCATGTTATACAATGGAAATCTGTGAACGAACTGCTAGAGTCGGGTTTCCCCCGGAAGGCCTCTTTTGCTATGTCGGACCTCATCCGGTTCAATGGAGGTCTATTAGAATTTTGGGTAGAAGTTAGCTACTTAACGTTTATGTCGATGAAAACTATGTCTCGCTGTAATAGGTTTCAGGAGATGTAAGCAAAATGCATCTTTTCACTTTGACTGACTCTAGGAAAGACTCAAATTAAATAGGGTCATGAACCTTTCCTCTGAAACTGAAAGACTGATAAAGAAATAGGCAGTTCCAGTATCGCAATTCACCTCTGCGAGACGGAAATTCTTGCCCCAAAAATAGGAAAGCTTCTCTAAGAAAGGGATTCTGACCGCATAGTTGCTGTTGGATGCTGGTTTTTAATCTCTCCGCTTCATAATTCTTATGCACATGCATGTAGTGTAATGTTTGAAAACGAGCTCTAGATAAAGTGAAAATGTTGTACCCCGTGATTCCCTCCCCCCTCAACCAATCAGAGGATTTGCTGCGGGGGCGTTGAACCCAAGAGGGTGCTGTGGATCGACGGGAGTCAGTAAGAAAGAGATGAGAAGGGTCGCGTCTCTTGTAGGAATCGGAAGTCTGGCGAGATAATGCAGGCTCGTCTCACCTCTGGTTAGTAATTATTCTGTGATTAGAATTGAAACAGAGAGAGAGCGTCTCTCAGAGTGTTAGGAGGTTTGGCGAGATAAAGCAGGTTCGTCTCGTCTCCGGTGCATTAATTAGTTCTGTAAGAAGATTAGAGTGTAGTAGTAGGAGTCAGGGTCTGACAAGATGCTGTAGGCTTGCCCACCTCGTGCTCAGAGTTTTTTAATTGTTATGTTAAATGTAAAACTGTAAATAAATGTATGTTCGTGTCGTTAAGAGAGACTCGTTATTGCACTACCTCATTTGTCCCTATGTCATACAAAAAGAACCTAAGTGAACCGGTGAAAGAAAGAGGATTCACGACAATGCATATTGTCACTTTTTAATATGTGATCACGTTTTAATCTGCAGGACAAAATATTTACTTTTAGTCAACAGCTATAAATTTCAGGTGTAGGAGTCATAAGAATATGTTTAGGTTCATGGAAGCGAATTCGAGTCGAACATCAGAATTATGTAAATTGATCCTAGATCATGGATAGCCTTTTTGAAGGTATTGTATAATCCGGGTGTTGCTGAAATGACAAAATTAACGAGTCTACTGTTCAGTTCCGCAAGATAGCTTCTTATGTAGACGGCTGTGTAAACTAGATTTATTCACGATTGGGACTTTTTAAAGGTTTTGTTTATCAATCTTTTTATATTGAAGGACCTTTAGCCTCACTACCTGGTGTAAAACACTAGGGTTTAAACCACGCGATTAATTGTAACCAATTGAAAAATTCTATCCGTGGCGGTGAAACATAGAAATGTCCATTTCATATATGCTGAACGGGAGACATTTCTGCTTTTCTAACTTTACTCATCGCAATGTGACGTCGCCTCTCTGTCGCACTACCAGTTTCGACCGATCTCCGGCTATGTTCGTCAACATGTTTTCTACAGTGTGGTCACTCTGTTAACCTAATATCCACTGTTTGCTGTTTCCTGAAGTCTGTCATCATGATGCTGCAACTAAATAATAAAATTCTTTGGACGAACTGTGATATCTATATTTCTCTGGATCCACGAGTGCATCTCTCTCTCCAGTTTTTTAAATGATTACGCAACCGTATCCTTCCTCCGAATCTCCTTCCTCTGAGTCTCTCCATATGTGTGGGAATTATTACACTTCATCTTTCAATCATCCTTTCTACATTTTAAGTGGGAGTAGTGGCCCAGTTGGCAAGGGCAGCGGGCTAGTGATCTGAAAGTCACTGGTTCGATGCTCGTCGCTAACAAATCCACTGCCATGTACACTAACGGCGGCTGGTGCACGTAAAATCTCTGGGGGCTGCAATGTTCTCCAAGTTCTCGAAATTACCTCTGGAGGTGCGGGGTCAAGTGTTCTGGTCACGTCACTTGACTCGGTTCAAAATTACGGAACTGGTCCTTTGACCAAGTCGGACTACTGTGATCCTGTGATGTCGGACTCCTGTCGACTCTTGTGATGCCAGTCAAAACAGGAGCTGCACCTTCATCGCCCATAGCCTTCGGGATTTGATCTGATGTTGCTGTCGGTCAAGTAGCATAAGCAACAAGAACACAACAACACATTTAAGTGCTCACACACACACACACACACCTATATGGCGGCTAGTTATGGTTCCGAAAAAATGTGGCCATTGAATAGGGATGGTCTTCTGTATGGCGGACAGTAATGGTTCCGAAAAAAGTGTCCGTTTTGAGGGGTGGCTGGCTAGAAAAGTTTCACTGTACACCCATACCTCGCTTTACTGCCTAGATACGTTCCGGAAAAGTTGGCCGTAAAGCGAAAAGCCGTATAGCGAATCAATTATTTTGATACAAACCCATACAAATTTAATTGGATTTGTTCCAATTTTTTTATAAATAATATAGTTTTTAGTTCATAAAGCATTTTATTCTTTTTATTTCCTATAAAAATGCTTACATAAAAATAAAAGTAGAAAACAATGTAATAATGTACAGAAATTCAAAAAATAAACATATAAACAAAAAACAAAAGCAATCATATGCACATATGTATACATATAATAAAAAATATAAAATAAAATGTTTAAAAACTGTTTTAATGTGATGACGAACATTAACATGAAGAATCATTAAGCTTTAATATGCTGCCATCATCACTTTCCGCTGTTGTGGCCGTATAACGAAACATTGTGGGCCGTAAATCGAAAAAGGCCGTAATAGCGAAATGCCGTATAAAGAGCGGCCGTATAGCGAGGTATAGGTGTATATGTTTTTCTAAAATCTCAAATCATATTGCCTACTATACAGCTGGTGCCCCTTCCTTTTAGGACATAATATTAATGAGTCTACTTTCAACAATCTACAGCAAGCCTACTTTAAAAGAGACGAGCATTGTCTCTTGCTTCAGGGAGAAAGTTTCCGAATTTTAAGTTCATACATGTGCTCCAGCTTACATAAATATTAAAGAAAGCTTCTGCTGTAGCCATAAGTGGAAATTGCAAGGCAGTATCATAAAAGTTTCATTCACTCCCAGTCTTTATTAAGCGCCCCTCACATCAGGCGGCAATAAATATGATAGGGAACTGACAGTACGCTTATCCGCGTTTATTAGTTTACAGCAGTGGTGCTCAAACTGTGGGTCGCGACCCACAAAGGGGTCGTGAAAAACATTGGAGGGGGTCACTGATAATTTGAAGTAAATTTACATCACACTGCACTATTTAAAAAAATATATATGAACATGTAAGTATGAAGCTTTAGGGCCTGATCAAATAGGAGTCCGGTAGCGGAAGCGTTAAAGTATTGAAATATATTTAACCAATGACAAACCTCCAAACGATTAGCAACGAAATTTTTAACGCCTATGATTGGTTTATTTCCGTATCAGCGCCATCTTTCCTTTAACGCTTCCGCTACTGGACTCCTATGTGAACAGGACCTTAGTCACGTAAGATTTGCCAAAAACACGTGTAGAAGGTAAACGAGATTTTTTTAATTGTTATTATGTAAAGTAAATGTATATTCAAGATCTACATTTCATCGATTTTTAAAAAAGTTTGGCAAAATTTGCTAATTTCTCTTTTCTACTTTTTTGTTAAAATTTTCCAAATTTTTAAATTTTTTTTGAAATTACCAGAAAATTTTCTTTGGGGTCGAAAGATTTTTTATTTGAAGAAAGTGGATCGAGGTAGAAGAAAGTTGATTTCAGAGTCTGATTTAAAACATCTGGGATAGTTCCTATCCTTTTACCTTTTCGACCTTTGCTGTGTGTATTCAAATTTTCCTTTTGTTTTGGGGAACCAATCCCGTTAAAGCTTTGTCCTATATATATATCCGATGTGAAATGAGAGTTATGTTAGAAAACCCGTATTAGAGGGTGTGGCCCAGGAAGTACAGTTTGGCCACTATTCCTATGGTCCTATGGTCCTAGAGTTGTGTTATTTATTACTTTTTGTTGTCATGTTTTAGTACATATTCTTTCTACTGTATTGGGGAAAGTCTCACGTAGAGATGTATCTTCATTTTGTTCCTGTTATTGAATAAACTGGAAATATTTAATACTCTTCCTAAATTACTGCCATACTCTACAGCAAAAACGTTTTCGATCTACTGATTTACAGAATTTCATATCACTCTTCATTTATGGCCATTGATCTGAAATATTTTTCGTTTAACATAAATTTAAGTATCTATTTGCCACACAATGTAACATGCAACTAAATCTTAATATTTTTTCTTTTTACTTTCTTGCTTCAATAGGTGCATAATCTATTATCCCGTATTAACATAACATGTGTCGGAAACATTTCCTTTCTCAACTCTTAGAAACTCTCACATCAGGTCCAATGCAAATTTAACAGGGCAAATATTTTACAACACACGACAGATCCTTTCTTAACTATTAACATTACAATGCAGGATAGTCCCATTAACTATTATTATACCATTTTTTTAACACATGCTTCACCTAGTAACACAGCTGAATATGTTCTGTCACGCGTTTAAGGAAGCATCTTCATTCTTAAAATACCCCAAAATCTCGAACACACGAGGGAAGTGTAATTGAAAGATCCTCCTAAAACAATAGGATATGGACATTGTCAGAATCCGTGCATTAAGAGTATAATACAATTCATTAGGCCTTTGACCGAAACCTTCGATATAAACAAAAAGTCAGAATCCTGAAGTACCGGGCAAAACAGCACGATCATATTATCTAAAACAAAAGCAGCAATTTAAAGGAAACAAAAAGAGAGTTATATCATTCCATAATCAATGTCGCGTCGGATTGCACTACATTATTTATTGCCTTTAGCTTGTACTATGAAAACACGGACCATTCAAGACCGCCATTTTGTTTCTTTTCAGTATAAAAATGTTGTGGTATTGTTCCCAGATGGTTTTCCTTGTTTCACAAATCCAGTTGTTAAATTTTATTAGATTTGCTGTCTGTTTTCCTAGATTTGCTTTCTATTTTCCCAGATTTACTCCTAATTTTTCCAAAATATTCCCCTAGATTTTAAACAATTTGATTCACTCCCATGGAACTTGCAAATGAGTCTTAAGGATTAAGGAATTTCAAGTTGTTGGAACTCTATGGTCAAAGACTTGCTGTTGTTGTTTCTAATGCCCCTTGGCCATAAGTTCCGTACCATGTCCATCTAGGCTTCGGGCTTGTGTGTGCGGTTCCAGTTTTTATATAGCACCACAAGGTTCTGCGTTCGTCTTAGCTAGTTGCCACCTCAATTTTGACCGAGCAACCCCCAGGGTCGACGTCTAGGGGGATCGCATCTTCTCCCACCCTCTCTGACATCATAAGGTAAAAGACTTTATCTCCAATAATTAACTGAAAATCGTGATCAAATAATACTCAGCAAATTAAAAAGTCTTAAATTGGGCCCTTATCAGTAAAAATTGATTTAGAAATAAAAATACAGTTGAAAAATTATTAAGGTGAAGTGAACAAATGCTTATTTTGCGGAATTTGGCAAGGGTATTAAAAAACTTGAAATTCGTTGCACAAAATATATCGACCTTAAGGCTGCTGTGTACTAACCTTACTGGATTCGCTCACCTCAATGTTAACCTATGGAGAAAATGTGTCCAAGGATTGCCGACTTGAGTTTAAAGATTTTTTTTTTAAATTGTACTCCGTAATAGAGAAAGAAATTTTACACCTTGGGGCATATTTCGTTTTTATTAAAAAATGCAAATAATATTTTTAATTTTAAATTATTCGAGGAAAAAAAATCTGGTGTAATGCGTTTTAAAAGCTTATAAATTCCTTTGGTGGACGAAATTTATAAAATGAATCCTATTGCAAGGCACAGAAAAGTTCAGGCTATCTGAAAATACCATTTTTATTGGATTATCAGCATTTATGTCCCTGTAAATAGCAGACAAATTTTCTCCATAGGTTAACATTGAGGTGAGCGAATCCAATAGGGTTAGCATACAACAGCCTTAAGGGAGCTGATGTAAGAACATAAATAAAAGCTTTTGTTTTTTAAACAATGTAATTTTCTTTGTTTTTTTAACGGAATTATCAAACAACCCTCTTATGTATGGAAAATATGTACGAATATTACGATCTGAATATTAATAATTACAAGATAAAAAGATTTTTTATATACCATGTTTTTAAATTTTCTATTTAAAAAAAAAGAAATGTAATTTACACGCAGCTTCTTCATGAGCTGCAAATGAATTCGCATCTTCCATAGTTAATTATGGATTTCAAAATTATAAATTATAATCTATAATTTGAAGGAAAAAAATCAATGAATTTCGCAGAGAAAATATCACAAATAGCATGTGGGCATAAATAAAAATTATCCCATTGTAATGAAAATGTAATATGCTTGGTTCACTATTACGTTAATAGATGGCGCCTGTAGCGCAGTTACTTTTGGCTCCAGACGCTACTCGTATTTTTACGTAATGGATTTTAAAATATGGAATAAAGATGGCTAAAAGTATTAAAATAATGCATTGTCATCGTCTTCTGAGCTATTCTAAAACTTTCAAATGTCTAGCTAGTCGGGAAGTTAGTTAAAAATCGATTGCAAGATTTGTACCAGACAAACACACCCACAAACACACACACAAACACACAAACAAGAAAGCAAGTTAATAAAAACATGGAAAAAATGAAATTCACCCTCAGTACATGATATTAAACTTCTGTGCAAAGCACACACTCTTTTGTTAGGAGTTAAAATGCATTAAACAATTTATAATTAAATAAAAAATATATAAAAACACTTTCCATTTTAAAGTTTGCTGAATAAATTTGAAGTACATTGACCCGATTTCAATCTCGGCACCTGAAGCTCGTGTCTATTTGTTAATACGCCCTTAAGTATTTCTGGAGAACTTACTGTTGAAAACATCGTTTTATGGTTGTTGTAAAATTGTTTTGAAAGGGTGAAATTTTTGGGTTACTGATAAAACTTTACACATATTTGACTAAGCAATCAGATTTTTTTGCTCCATTTTCTCTAATCGTCCAACTGAACTCATCTGCTCATATTTAAATATTCCAAGTTATCTGGAATCTTGTCTATTGATTTCATCCATTTTTAACGTAGGAATACGTTCCTCCATAACGGTCCTCCGGAAAGCAAAATTTCAGACGCTAAAACCGTCCGTCGTCGCTAGTTATAATTTTGGCAGCGTGCCAAACCCAGTCTGTATCGCTTGGGCAAGCGGTAAACATTTAAACAGAGAAGTACCAAAATACGTCAAAATTTTGACATACGTATATATATATATATATATATATATATATATATATATATATATATATATATATATATATATGTGTGTGTGTGTGTGTGTGTGTGTGTGTCAAAACATTAATTGAGAAAATTACAGGGGGCTTTAGAATAGCAAAACTTAACATTAAAATCACCGTCAAAACGCGTTGATAAAGGTTTTTTCCCCGTTTCGGGAAGTGACCTCGATTCGCGAAAGTAAGTTGAAGTTCCACCGAGGGAATCTATTTTAGATGTGCAGGTTCAGCGCGCGAAGATATTGCTGACATAAAAAAAAGACGGTTCTGGACATTTCCATGTAGTGTTTTGAGCATGCACGATAGGAGGGACGCTCTGAGGAGAATAATAGAAATAGTGGCAGATTAAGCTGGAAGGTCGTTGTTAACGGACGTTGTTAACGGAGAAAGAGATGAATTTTACTACTATATTCCCTCCCATATTATCAATCTTTCTATTTTTTTTTTTAAGAAAAAACTTCGTGCCTTTTGAGGGTTTAAGTTGCTTTTTTGGAAAAAGGAAAGGAAAGCGAAGAGTGTAAACTGATTCTTAAAACCGGTGGATTGATTCTTTAAAGCGAAAATTTTAACATGGAAATAATACATTTGTTTTTTTTTTCGCGATATTGATTCTTATAAACGGTTGATTCTTATAACCACTGATCACTATAAGCGGTGGTTACTGTATATATATATATATATATATATATATATATATATATATATATATATATATACATACATACACATGAAACATACATTCATATATACATACAAAAGAGGTAAGCAACGATAAGTAATCATACGTTAATAACCCGTGGTAGTTTCGTTAGAAGAGACTACCGGGAATTTTTTTTAAATGTGGTAAATTCATCTTGCTCTAATTAACTTTATCTTAATATTGTCCGTTCAATTAAATAACTCCCGGAAACTGAACAGGTGCATCTGATGTTGATCATGTTGTTTTTATTGTAGTTGTTGCCACTCATGCCCGCTGGCCGGAGTATTCCAGACCAGGTCCATATAGACTACCGGGCCGAGGGTTGCGGCCCCGGTTTACAATAGCACCACAAGGGTCGGCGTCCTTGTTTTGGTAATTGCGGCAGGTACCATCTCAATTTCGACCGAGCAGACCGAGGGACAACATCTGGGGGAAGGGAGGGATCGTACCTTCTCCTATCCTCTCCATCATAGTAGAAGGATTTTCTGGTTTACGGTGTAGCGGCACGAAAAACCTCGGACAATCACTTGCATCAGGGGATTGAAAAAAAAAATCTGTCGCGCTGCAGGAACCTCAGTGACACCCCCACGTTAAGTCCACGTGTCTCATCTTTCCCGAAAGCTTGGGAAAATCTGTGTTAAAAATCATCGACCACCCTTGAGCTCTTAAACCTATCACGTGGTGGCCATTATTCACAGATTTTGAAGCTGCAGAAGTAATAAGTTTTCACTTAACGACCCATCGGATCGCTCCCACGACGCGGCCTGTCATCTTTGAACTAATACCACGCTCCTCTCTCGAAAATAAGCGTTTCTTAGAACGACTCCCAAGTCACAACTAAGGAATTCAAGCAGGATATATATTCCAGACTTTGGTTTTTTTTTTCAGGAGAGTTCCCTTAAGATCGGGACTGGAGCGGCCATACGAACTTTTGCCTCCCGGAAGACTAAACTAGTTGATAGGATAAGCCGCTGTTAAAATCTTTTGTAACCAGACGTCTCGTTCAGCTGTAAATTGTTCAATTAAACGTTCAACCTGTTAAGTTTTAGTTCAATATTAAATTTGCTAAGTTTTAGTAAAATTCTGGCCCGTTTATTTAATCACTAGCCAGGCTTCGCCCAGCTATCTAATCACTTGAATCACAGTTGACTTGAATTTAAATATTTTTCAATTTTAATAGACAAAAAATCCCCCAAAATCAGTACATCTTCAAATGATCTATTTACGATTAAAAAGTTTGAATTAAAAGTATGAAAAATAGAAAAATAATAAAAAATTAGACACACGATGAAACATTTCTTTTCAGTGATTCATTTTTTAGTGAGAATCACGTGTTTACATCGTAAAACATGGCGGTTACGTTTTGTATCGGTGGAGTATGCATTTAGAATTGAAATATCTCTAAAACTATTAAAGTAACAGAATGAGTGTACGCAGGAAAAATTATCAGCTTTTAAAGCTCTTTCTAAATATGTAAAATTTATGTACTTTCTTAAAATAAATACATCGATTTTAACTTTTAAAACATGGCGGTTACGTTTTGTTCGGTGGAGTATGCATTTAGAATTGAAATATCTCTAAAACTATTAAAGTAACAGAATAAGTGTACGCAGAAAAAATTATCAGCTTTTAAAGCTCTTTCTAAATATGTAAAATTTATGTACTTTCTTAAAATAAATACATCGATTTTAACTTTTAAAACATGGCGGTTACGTTTTGTTCGGTGGAGTATGCATTTAGAATTGAAATATCTCTAAAACTATTAAAGTAACAGAATAAGTGTACGCAGAAAAAATTATCAGTTTTTATAGCTCTTTCCAAATATGTAACATTTATGTACTTTCATGAAAAACAAATAAACATCGATTTCGACATTTTCAAACATGGCCGAATTTCATAACGGATACCATACCGGAAACGGTTTACCCGGATTTGTTCCCCGACAGACAAAGTTTTTGTTTTATTTATATAGATCAGAAACCACTCGAACATTGCTTACTAGTTGCCACGAAATCGTTTAGAAGCCTCAGCCACTAGCCAGAAGTTGTTACAACGGATTTAACGTGCCTATATTCGGCCTAGACACGAAGGTATTTAATGGCGTTCGAACTGATCACCCCCAGTTCCAAGCCCAATGCGCTAACACTAGGCGGCTATCTCGTGTCCTTGATCGTGTTGATGCGCATTAGGTTGGAGGGTCTTTCATTTACCGCGTAGCAGAACAATTGTTCACTGATTTTGGTCAGTCCGGAAAGCCATGGGATATGTTAAGAAGTTTATTTTCGACTGAAACATTTGCTGCACTGTTGAGTTATACATTGTTGCTCTCTTGAAGAGTACATTATTCATTAAGGTTGCTTTGTACTAACCCTATTGGATTCGCTCACCTCAATGCTATGGAGTAATTTGCTATGGAGAAAATTTGTCCCAAGATTGCCGACTGAGATTTAAAGATCGATAGAAGATAGATGGGTGCCCTCCCAGAGGGCCTGAGTGTTAATAAAGGTGTTAAACAGGGTGACTCTCTCTCTTGCCTTCTCTTCAATATTGCACTGGAAAAGGCTGTTCGAGATTCAAATATTGACACTCGTGGAAACATCTTTCACAAATCAGTTCAGTTCTTGGCTTACGCTGATGATATCGATATAGTTGCGTACCAGCCTTGAGAGAAGCATTCTCCTCTTTAGAGGTGGCTGCAAATCGTATGGGATTGATGGTAAATGATTCTAAAACCATATATATGCCTGTACAGAAAACACCATTTGGTGATACAACCAATCATTTGAAAATTGCCATCATGAATTTAAAATTGTTCCTGGTTTTAATTTCTTTGGATATTTTGTTAATGCAAAAAACGATATCATTTCTGAAGTTCAAAATCGTATCTCACTGGTCAACAAAACTTTCTTTGGACTTCGCTCTTTATTGAAGTCTCAGTTTCTCTCCAGAAAAACAAAGCTTCTTCTCTATAAAACTATCATTAGGCCGGTCCTAATGTATGGTTCGAAAACTTGGTCTCCAACAAAAAATGGAGAATACTGAATTGCAGTCTTCGAGAGAAGGGTTCTCAGATCCTTGGAGATGTCAAAGAAAATGACCTATGGCGGAGACATTTTAATTCAGAAATATATAGATTTTTTAAACAATCCGATATTATTAAAAGTTTAAAAATTAAAAGAATGAACTGGGACTCTCATATTGCTAGAATGGATGAAAAAAATCCAGTAAAGAAGATTTTTGTTGCAAGGCCCTTTACTAGCCGGAAAAGAGGAAGGCAAAAACTGAGATGGATGGACTCTGTTGAATCAGATTTTAGAGTGATTGGAGTGAGGAACTGGCAGACCAGGTCTAGAATTTGGCTGTCCTGGAGGAATCTTCAACAGAAGGCCCTGGCCCACCATGGGCTGTCGTGCCAAATATGATGATGATGAGAAGATAGATAGTGGAAAGATTTTCTCATGAGGTGAGGATTCTCCGTTTTAAGATATCTTATATTTTTCTCAGTAACTATGCAAAATTTAGCGCTGATCGATCAACGGGTTTAAAAATGTATCGAGGCAGAAGCCTCTAAAATCTTAATAAGTAAAACTGAAGTTTTACTTGCTAAGGTTTTAGAGGTTTGGAATAGGATTGTCTATGCTGGTGGAGGTATATATATATATATATATTTTTTTTGCCCAGGAAACTTGCGTTTATCCTTCAATTTTTGAACTTTCGGGTAGATACAGTTAATTTACCTTATATATTCATTATCCAAGTAACTGAACTCAATTCAGGAATTGTTACAAAAATTATACTCCGTAATAGAGAAAGACATTTTACACCTTGGGGCATTTTTCGTTTTTTTAATGCAAATAATATTTTAAAATTTAAATGTCTCAGGGAAAAAACCTGGTATAGTGTGTTACAAACTCTCCTAAATTCCTTTGGTGGGCGAAATTTATAAAATAAATCCTGTTGCAAGGTACAGAAAAGTTCAAGCTATCTGAAAATACAATTTTTATTAGATTATCAATATTTATGTAGCTGTAAATAGTAGACAAATTTTCTCCATAGGTAAACATCGAAGTGAGAGAGTCCAATAGGGTTAGTACACAGCAGCCTTAAAATGCACGCCGATATTGCAAGGCTACTACAAATGAGTTAGAGTGGAACAATAATCAGTACACTTCTTGGGTTGACGGTAGATCCTTGCTTCAACCTTTCTGATAGGAGTTTTTTTCATTTTGGAAAATATGCAGCAAAATGTTAGAAGTTAATGTTTTGTATAGTCAGTATCAGGTCAAAACAGACTTTCAGATAGTGCTACTTAAATCATTACATAAAAGCGTGTCACATTCGATCCACCCAAAATACTGTAATTAATAAAATAAATATTTATGCAGAAATATTTCATTATATCTTTTATTACCAAAAAGTTTTTAAGCAGTGCTTCAAAAAATTAACGGAGATGTAAAATTAATGAAGTTTTAAAATATTTAAAGGTTTTTCTTAAGCTTGTTTTTAAAAGAAATATGGGACTTATGTCAAAATTCTTTACAATTGACAAGCGTCTCCCAGCGTTTTTCACTTTAGTATTTACCTAATGCTTAGAACTGGTATTGAAATGCATTGACATAGAGCTATAGAGTAAAAGGAAATATTAGCACCAGACACGTACCAGAAAAGAAAAGAAAAGAAAAAAAAAACTCTCGGGGGTCCCCAAAAGTCCAAATTTGGTCTATACGTCGTATCAATATATGAAGGTTCCTAACTGTAGCATGGGGGAAAGTCACCGAGCCCCTGTCTCTGATTTTTTACCTTATAGGATCAAAAGTCTCAAAGCTATATGCAGATCGTAAGATTGCTATTCAACACTGCTCTTTTTTCCCGCCGAGGTAAGTTTTCAGGGCTTTTAAAGCTTCAAAATGGCAAATAAATATTTTGTGAGGGAATTTTTCACTTTTTTTCTTTGTATAATTTATGTGATTGTCATACATTAAAGGATATTTTTGATAATTACCCTTTAGTTGAAAAATCTAGTTATATATAATTTAGTTCAGAGCAAGACTCATAGATGGCAGCACCAAATTTAGTAGATGGGCTCATTCAAATTTTTTGACTGATTTGCCTGCTCGTATAATACCCGCGACATGCTGTAAATCTCACAAATTAGGTATCTAATTATCGCTAAAGTCTTTCTGAAATAATAATTACTTTATTTCAAGTAGATTATTAAAATGTATGAGGTATCTTATGAGGGTAAAGTTTAATTTAGAGTTTTAAACAGAGAACTAATACTATATTGTGTGTATATGAATGCTTTTTCAACATCTGACATGGCTTTTCAGAACGATGTTTTTTTTTCTCGTACGGGCAAAAAACTCAATGAAAGTTAATAATGTTAATAAGAATATGTCCGCTAAGTTTTAGATAAAATATTTGAGTTACATTGAAAATAGGGACTGGCGAGCTATTAATTATTGGTGGAAGTTTGTATTACACCCCCTCTCTGGATAAGCAGATCGACATACTCCTGCGTTACTTAATTTTTAAAAAATCATAAATCAAACCAAAACAAAATTCTACAGCCAGTTCTCTTTTATTTCCCCATAGAAAAATTCTTTAAAACAGTTAACTATGGCATTTTAAAAAAATATTTAATATAAGCTGATAAAGCGTAAATTTAGCTAAATAAATCTAAATATTGGCCTTCTAAACAGAATTTTAATTAATCAGTTATTAGTTCTAGAAAAATAATTAAAATAAAATTGAAAATGACAAAATGTAAAGTCTTAATTAGGCATGTTGGGAATCGTCTTTGGAGCAGCCAATTAAGGCAAGTTGACGTTGCCAATTACCCATCATCCCCCGCAAACATTTTTCTGTAATCTCTTCTTATTGTTACACCGCTTTGGAATGTTGAGTGCTTTCAGCACCTTATCGAATTATTGCCAGCTGCACGCGTTCAGTACCATTTTTAATGTTCCAACAGTCCACTATATTATTTATAAATTTGTTATTATTATTTATTTTTATTGCGGACTTTATATTTACGAACCACACCAGCGCAACCGCCTCTACAGGGCAGTTTTGAGAGGCTATGATGTTTATAGGAAAGTTTGTTTGTAATGAAACATTTTTTTGTTCTCATGAGGTGGGGATTCTTCATTTTAAGATATCTCATATTTTTCTCAGTAACTATTCAAAATTTACCACTGACCGATCAGAAGGTTTGAAAATGTATGGAGCCAGAAACCTCTAAAATCTTAATAAGTAAAACTTCAGTTTTACTTATTCAGATTTTAGAGGCTTGGAATAGGATTTATCTATGCTGGTGGAGGCATATATATATTTTTTTTTCGTAAGGAACTTGCGTTTAGTTTTCAATTTTTAAACCTTTGGACGGATACAGTTAATTTACCTTATATATTTATTATCCAAGTAACTGAACTCAGGATTTGAATTCATCAAAAAATGGTCTCAGTACTCAGGGGGAAAAATCTAAGTTTCATTTAATATGAAACAGTCATAGTTTCGGATGGAAACCAATCCTTCCAGGACAGTTTGGAAATATTTTTACAGACCTAGATAGAACAGAAAAATGTCGAGAGCCTGGGTCAACCAGTTTTCCTCGTGCTTAACTTTTCATATCTAACCTCCCAAAAGAATGCCTATTCAGAATCCTTCGCGTTTTAAGCTGTAAATCATGAAGGTTTGAGAAAGTCTTTGAAGTTGAAAATATTTCTCCGTGCCAAGTCTTGAACGAAAAGAACTGGTAGTTAGACTGAAATTTTAAAACCCTTTGTGCAATGTAGTAAAACTAGCTGCTTACCCGGAGTTGCCCATTTACTTGCTTATCCCAATTTTTTATAATACAGGAAAAGGAATGAATTCTACCTATAGTGCAAAATCGAAGTAATTTTGTTTACAGGTATTTAAAAGTATATGTACAGCATACAAATTATAAAGTAAAATTACAAATTCACAATAATATTAATTTAACTCGAAAATTGATTATAAACAACATTTTTAGTTTCCCCTATTCATGTCAGCGACCTCGAAAACTATGGATTCGACACTACTCGCGGTTATTTTGGACATTTTATTCCCCCCCTTCTCCCCTCTCCCCATGCTGAAGGGGGGGGGGGCTGAACTTGACCCCCCCTAGAGTTGCTAGAGGTGTCTTACCCCCCTCCCCCCAGTGTTTCTTCCCAGATTGTAAGTTATATGAGTCCAAGTTTGGTTGAAATTGCTCTAGGCGTTCCAGAGTGATGCTGGAACAAACACATCCATTTATATATATATATATATATATATATATATATATATATATATATATATATATATATATATATATATATATATATATATATATATATATATATATATATATATATATATATATATATATATATATATATATATAGATAGATAGATGTAGTTTGCAAATTTATTATCGGGGCTTATTGAATTTAATTTTAGTTCCTGATTCGTCAAGAATGGTCTCCAAGTTAACAAGAAAGAGCAAAGTTGCATGTTAGGTGGAAAAGTTACACTCCAAACCATGTGTGAAGAGTGGGCATTGCCTGATGAGGCAATAGAAAAATTGTGAAGAACAGATTAATGGAAACCCCCTCCCCTTCAAATGTGCGAATGAAAATTTTTATGGAAAATCAATAACTACAAAAGGGAGAAATATCAAAAGGAGGATCAGCACAACACAAAAAAAAGTAAAAATTAGAACATAGAATAAATATAATAATTTAAAAGATAAAATAAAGTAAAATTTTAAAACAAAATGAAGTTGAAATTATGGGCATAAATCTGAAAGAAAAGCTAACAACAATGTGATTTTTTTAACAACAAAATCCCTAAAGTAAGGAAGTAACAAAACATAGGGAAAAAGAGAAAAATAAATACATAAGACCTTTTTAAGACCACGGGATAAAAGGAATATATGAGATTGCATTAAAACCAGTTTAGCAAACTGTGAATAGAGAAAATTTCTAAAAAAGAAGCTCAGCAATATAACTATACATTCAAAGGATTCCCGTCTTTGAAAAAATAATCAGAAAAACGAAACTGCGATATGAGGCAACTATATTAGCATCGTTTAGGGTCATATGTCACATCCGAGGTTTTAGAACGGACATAGCTCGAGTGCCCGGATCAGCCAATTTTCTCCTTGTTAAACTTATCAGCAACATATAACCCCACTAGAGAATGCTCATTTCGAAACATAACATGTTTAAAGTTGAAAATATTTCTACAGGTCAAGTCTTGCACATTCTCAAGAAGTAAAAAAACAACAACAACAACAACAAAAAACGGAATGCTTTGAAATCGCTTTTGTCTGATAACAACAGAGGATACCGAATACAATCCGGGCTTTCTTACCGGTAAAGTCTGCAGCGAGAGGGGTAGATAGGAAAGGTCTCAACGACCTCCTATGTAGGTGTTTTGCCAATAAAGCAGAGCGCAATCAGCAGCCCTCATCTTTTTGGGAATACATCACAGGTGCTTAGTGACAACACCCAGCCTTGTTAGAATAACAGAAAGGAATGCGAAAAGAGGATAAGATTTGACACTTGCTCCTGTATCCATCAATGGTGGCAAGCGAGAGATAGCGGCATCTCTGAGCGGAGAGGAAAATAACGCACCTGAGGACATTACCGATGGAAGGCCCGGTGAATAGGAAGATCGCAATCGGTGACTCCTTATCACCGGAGAATGTGAGAAAGGACGATAGAATAGGGATGTGTGGTCGACAAGTTTGGTCGTGGAGGCTGATCTTTGAACCTCCTGAAAATAGAGTTTGTGAAAGGCGATAATAACCATTTATCTTGCATCCAGCAGGGAAAATTAAGACATCTTGTCCAGCCAGATAAAAGGGCTTTTCCGAATTGTTTTCCCTAATTGGTTAGTTAGATTATCTACCATTCTGTTTGAGTGCTGGCAAAGAACTATACCTTTGTCCTTTATAAGAAACTAGCTGAATACCCGTGCTTCGCTACGGAGTACATTCAAATGAAATACAACGGACAATGTATGCAATAAATGTCAACCCCCCCCAAAATATATATATATATATATATTTATAATAAATACAAGTGTCCATGTATGCATTTAATGCCAAAAAAAAATACAAAAAAATATATTTATAAAAATATCATAACGGATATTTTTATAAACAAAATAATGTAGAAGAAAATATTCAAATTAAATACAACGGTCAATGTATGCAATTAATTTGTAAGTTTAATATCCATAAAAAATACTAATATGAATTCATAAAAAATACTAATATGAATCCATAAAAAATACTAATATGAATATAGGGATATGCATTTTTTTTGGATAATATCCAATCGTCTGCTGCATTAGAAAGAGAAAAAAATATTTTTTTTGTCTATTTAGTTGTTACGCACGTGACGATAAATTTATTTAAAGTACCAGAAAAAGAAATCACGTGATCAGCATTTAATAAATTAAATTCTAAAAATTAATCTTTAAAAATTCACCAAAAATCAGGAAATGGAGGTAAAAATTCGAAAAAAATTTCATTTTGAAGGAATTTTTATGATCTTTCTCGTGATATAAATTTTATAACCCTCAATGTATTATTTCAAATGCAAACGTAAAAAAAGTTTAAAAAACAGCTTAAAAATTTAATTTAAAAAAATCTAAGAAGAATTTTTGAAAAATCTTTCTTAGTGCACCCCTACACTATTAGAAGAATCGCCATGCAAAATTTCAGCCCTTTAGGTCCAGCGGTTTGGTCTGTGCGTTGTATGTCAGTCAGTCAGTGAATGAATGAGTCAGTTACGGAACTGTTTTATATATATAGAAAATCTTCAGTATAATACGCACTTTTTTTCACATTTTACCCCGCAAAAGTGAGGGTGCGTATTATACTCGTGTACAAAAAAAACGTATTTTTAAACATCGAATAAACGACAAACAATAGGTGAGATATATTCTAGTGAAAGTGATTAAGACTGATAATTTCACAGTACTGTTTGTTTTGAATTAAAAATTTAAGTTTTTTTTCTCTACCGAATTCGACGTTTTCGTTTATTTTTATTACAAATTTTATTTATGTTAATAAATATTTGTGCAATTTTTAAATTAATTATTGAAAAGTTATGAGTGCGTATTATAGTCGAATTTTAACTTTTTCCGAAAATTTCACCCAAAATCAAGCTTGCGTATTATACACGTGTGCGTATTTTAGTCAAGATTTTACGGGATACAAGTTATTTGTCCTTTAAAGAAATAATTTATAAAGGTTGTATAAATTCTCTCTTTTAAATGACAAAGGGTTGTATAAATATAACTAGTAGTGGATAAAAATGTAACTAGTATTTATGCTAGTTTATTAATAGTATATGTACCTCGCATGCATTGTTATGTATTAAGCTCTCTTAAAAATAAGCGAATGAATCGAATTCGAAAATATGACTTTCTGAACTTATTTTAATAACTTATTGTTAAAAAACAACAACTCAATCTCGCCTTTTTTTAATAGAATGATTAATCAGAAACAATGCTTTAAGGAGACTCACAACCCTTAAGTCGAGGAAATAAGGCATATTTTCATACCTTTTGACTCTTTGTAACTATTTCAATTTACTCCCAATTTTTCCAAATTTTATGTATATGATTAATTGATATATTTATTTTAATAAAAAAATTTTCAACTCTCAAAATAATTTTAAATAATTTTTTTAAAAAAGACTTTAGATATACCTTGTTTTTTAAGTATTTTTATTGTATACTGGCTTGCGCGCAGAACTATAAAATTAATTTTACGCTTAAATGCATAATTCCTGTTTTATATTTAAAATAAATAATTCAAAATACAATTGGACATAAAACATTCAGCATTAAAATATTTTTTCAATTTTTTAAAAACTGCTCAAAATATACTTAAAATTTCCTTAAATTTTTCATTAATTTACCCCTGAAAAAATAACAAAATGTGCAGTGATTGCAATAATTCTAGTTGAGACGCATTAAAATAACATGATTATGCAGTGATAAAAATTTCATGGAATTATGTTTCATAATTCCATGAAATTTTTATCACTGCACATTACATTTTGAGAATAATGAGTTTTAAAATTTTTCTTACCATAAACTTGATCAGTAATTAAATATTTAGAATATCAATATCTCCGGAACTAAGCGGAATATTTTCATGCGGTTTGCTTTATTTTGTTCAGAAATGATCAGGCTTTGACATATGTTTTTTCAAAAAATCGAATGTTTTTAAAGATTTAAGGGTAGTAAGTCCCCTTAAGTCTGCTGTGTACTAACCACATTGGATACACTCACCTCAATGTTAACCTATGGAGAAAATTTGTCCAAGGATTGACTTAGATTTATTAAAGGGGTGATTTTTTTTAACGTAGGATTACGTTCCTCCATAACTGTCCTTCGGAAAGCAAAATTTCAGACGCTAAAACCGACCGTCCATCCGTCCTCGCGAGTTATAATTTTGGCAGCGTGCCAAACCCAGTCTATAGCGCTTCGACAAGTAGTAAACAGTTAAACAGAAAAGTACCAAAATGCATTAAAATTTTGACATACATATATGTATATATATATACATACGTACATATATATAGATACATATATGCATCACACATACATACATATACACATACAAAAGAGGTAAGCAACTATAAGTAATCCTATGTTAATAACGCGCGGTAGTTTCGTTAGGAGAGACTACCTGAATTTTCTTTTTTTTTAATTGTACTTCGTAATAGAGAAAGAAATTTTACACCTTGGGGCATTTTTGATTTTTAATATTAAATGCAAATAATTTTTTTAATTTAAATTATTCGGTGGAAAAATGTGGTGTAGTGTGTTTTAAACGCTCATCAATTCCTTTAGTGGACGATATTTATGAAATGAATCCTGTTGCAAGGTGCAGAAAAGTCCAGGTTGTCTGAAAATACCATTTTTAGTGGATTATCAGCATTTATGTAGCTGTAAATAGCAGACAAATTTTCTCCATAGGTTAACATTGGGGAGAGTGAATCCAATAGGGTTAATACACAACAGCCTTAATGGTATTCGTTTCGCAGTCATAGTGCAATAAGTTACAAAGACTAGTAAAGTTTGAATGGTGATTTTTTTTAATTACAAAAATAAATATTTTGTTTTAAAACAGAATTTTATTTTTGAAGACACGAATAGTGAAAAAATATTTATTATACCTGTGAACGTTAGTCCTTTATTATAAAACATAATCTACATTTCAGTTATCAGTCAGTGTTTATGAAAATTGTTTATCTTGTTAAGTATAAGAAGTTATCCATTAAATTCCCCTAATAGTTGCCGTGTTCTGTGTGTGTATGTATCTGTCATGAACACTTCCGGAGCGACCGCTTCATAAATATATCAGCCTATGGCATCCATTTTGTTTTATGAGTTAGGCTTACCAAGTTAAAAGTAAAGTTCAAAAAGATTATTTGTTATCTAAACCCAAATAATTTACTAGAAACAACGTAATATCGACACAAATCAACTTTATTTTGATATTTAGACGGCTGTAATAAACAGTTATGACAGTTTCAAAACAGCTCGCCACCGTTTAAAACTGTTCTCAGCATAAAATATCCTTCCATTGTAACGTATTTTCGTTGTGATTTTCATATTCATTAGATAATTATCCCTTTTCCGCCACCTTTCGCGTTATCATAGTGCTTCAATTAAATTAATAACAAGTATTCATTTTATATACTCAGAACTTGAAAATGTAAACACGAGTAAGTCATTCATTCCCCGTGATTCATTCATCGTCATTAATTTAAGAAAAATTGAACCAGAGAAGCCTTTTTCACAGTAAAACAGTTTTTCATTATATTATTTTTTAATATATATATATATTTATATTTTAACCTTATAATATGTATATTTTAACCAGACATTACAATAATGTCAAATTTAGTATTTTCGGAAAGTTGCAAACTCGACGCTTGCGTAGTGATATGTTCAAAACTGTCTCTACGGTAGCGTACTTTTCAAAGCGAATACCTAACATAAACGCAAAATTTTCTTAAATTTTTAAAAGAGTTTAATTGAATATTTCTAAATTGCCAACACACGTGGCTTTCATGCGCTCACATGTGGCTTTCATGTGATTTTTCGTAAAGCCTTCTATTACGATGACAATGTTTTTAATTTCTGTTTATTATTGCATTTTTAATATTACTTTTAATAGTACTTTTATAACGATTTGTATTCTATTTCGATTTCTTATTTTTAATATTACTTTTAATAGTACTTTTATAACGATTTGTATTCTATTTCGATTTCTTATTTTTAATATTACTTTTAATAGTACTTTTATAACGATTTGTATTCTATTTCGATTTCTTATTTTTAATATTACTTTTAATAGTACTTTTATAACGATTTGTATTTTACCGTCAAGTTTTGACGGGTACTATCTAGTTTATTTATAAAAAAACTTTTTTTTAACAAGTGTATAACGACCGTCTTTCTTGCTGAGGACTCGAACCCAGGTCTCCAAACCCCGAGTCGGTATTCCAACAGCTGAAATAACCTGGCTAGGTAAGAAAGAGATTTTCAATTACATGCCTTCTGTATCCCCCTCCCTCCTTTCTTTTTTAAGGGCAACGACGCCAATTGTTGGTCTGTGCAGATTAATTTTTCTTTTCACCTAAGCATTCGAAAATGTAGCATTTTTCATCGTTTGAATATCTTCCATAGCTTCCAAATCGTCCTTTGAAATCCCTTACAACGGATGGGCATTGCTATAACGATCTCATGCTGAGAAAGGAATTGGACCGATCTGCTTGTACAGTCGGCACTCTAGTATAACCATAGGTTTGGTTTGGAGCGCTACGGTCAACTTTTTGCTACACGAGGGCTAATTAGACCGGGACCTACAGTTTAAAGCCGATTCCGAACGGCTGCAAACGTCCATGCCAACAGTGGGACTCGAACCCACAGGATCTGAACCGAATGCCAGCGGTATAACCATGGGAAAAATTCGTCCTAACGGATGGTCGCTATAGTGGAAATTGATTTTAAAAGCCCCATAAAATTATGATTTTAGCATAAATTCTATATTAGTACACGATTACAATGTAATACTATTGTTTTCTTTGAAATCCGTTTTGCATTGACAGGAAAAATTAATTTAAGTGTATAGAAATTGAGAGAACCATAATTTCTAAAATAAAAAGTCAAAGTAAAAATTAAGGAAGTCACAAAAATGGGTCTCAATTATATTATTTCCTAGAAAAATAACCAAGAATCATTTTCATCAGCGGCGGGAAGGCACACATGTGGATGCAGCTTTAGAATTTGCAAGCGTTCTTTAAATATGAAATTGAATTTTGGAAAATATTGGGAGATTTTCCATTCATTTAGATCAGGGATTCCCAACGGGGTCCAGGTGGACACCTTGGGGGTCAATGGAAGTTTAGAAAGGGTCTATAGTATTCCAGGGGTCTATTGGGGGGTCTGATAAATTTTTCTGTTTTAAAATTTTATTTAATTTTTTAGGAATGTAATTATTAGATAATAATATCCGTTTCAATATGTATAAATACAGATTTGCATAAGGCGGAGTGATCCATGTATCTAAAGGCGAATGTCATGACGCTTTTGTATATGCCTCGAATGCCGCAGTCGTCTTTTATTTGTGTACCAACACTATGCACAACTGGGGAAATCCACTGGATCTAAAACAGCACATGGGTCCTCGCGACTCAACCATGAGAAGCAGTTTCGTTTTTCTCTTGGCGATGTTTGTGTAATTACAATCTGTGTTTATGAAATCTTGTTTATACTTCTGAAATTAAAAATGAAAACAGTACAAAAATAAACCTAATGGACCCCTTTTTCTAATATTTTGGTCATATTCTTAGTCAAATTATTATCTTTACGTGTTTTATGTGCAATTATTAGTATTATAATTATGTTGTATGCTGTATATTATAGAGAAATATGTGAGAGGGTCGATGAAAAAAATCATTCTTTTAAAAGGGATTGGTGTAGGAAAAAGGTTGGGAAACTCTGAATTAGATGTTTATGAAACAGTTCAATTATTGTAACATTTAATAACTAGAATCCTTTATTAGTTTTAAAACTGTTAACCTCTATTCATTAGACGGTAATTTGTAAGCCCCCTTCCCCTGCACCTTAGACAAGTAAAACTGACCTGATGAGTGTGCTTTTACCCAGACCCTGATTTTGCCCCCGAATGTTGGGGGCACCCCCAAAAAAATAATTTTGAAAGGAAAAAAAGAAAAAAATCCCAATTTAATTTTTTTTAATTATTTTACTTTTTTAAATAGCAATTATTTTATATATCCTTTCAAATTTGATTGATTGATTGGTTCATCATAAGTAAGTTATAGTGTATATAAGGGATTGAATAATAAGTTTTTCTAGTTGCATTGTATTGATGTTTTAATGGTGAAGTTAATATGTTGTATTGATTTTTGTTATTTGATAATATTCTAGGCTTCTACGCTTCAAATAGCCAATTCTTGGTAAAATGGTACTTTCACAGTGATTCATGATTGTTTTTTTGAGTGTCAAATTTGGAAATTTTACGCCCGCATCAGTGTTAGGGCCCCCCCCCCCCCCATCCCAAGTTGTGCCTATAGTCAAGAATTTTCTAAATCGGGCCCTGCGTTTACCTTCAGAGCAAGTCAATGAGGTTCCTTCTGTTCTGCCCTTGTATAGCAAAAGATCTCCCGAGACAGTTTAAAAGGAAAAAATACGTCATTCGTAAAACGTTATCATGAAAAGCATTCCTAAAAAACTTCCACAGACTCTAGAAAAGAACTTGAGATGAATATACAATTGTTCTCATATCGTTTAGAATTTTTAAGATCCAATTCTTTGGTGAGCCTTAGAAAGGTTTATTTATTTTTCCTCCATAGTCGTCATTATTTGTCTTCCCAAGGAATGCAGCACTAACAGGACACCTAGACAGCTAGTGAAGACGTATGACTCGAACTGTTTTGTTGCAATAATTTCGGAACGATCTAGGTTCTAAAAAGAAAAGGGCGTTTAACTTTAGCTTCTTGGTAGTACTGCGTACACGCACAGTCATTAGACTAGAACCGGAAAATTCAGGGGTGGTCTCCTACTTAACAAAGGGTGCGAAGAGCCACTGTCCAAGTGAATAATTTCTTCTCGGACTTGACACCTGCTTTACTCTCTACGTTGGAAAGTAAATCCCGTATTAAAAAGTAAATGTCAGGTGTCATTATTCTAACAAAGCTCTCATACAAACTATGTCTTTTATTGATTTTCAGTCATTTTGACGCATACTCAGTGCACCATATATCATTTAAGATTAATTATTGCTACAGAAGTATATTATAACAAGGCAACGTTTGACTGTAAAAAGTTGAGGAGTTATTGCAAATTGTCAAAGAATGGTTAAGAGAATATATATATTGTCACGTAGACAGAGTGATTAACACAGAAAGCACAGATTTAGATAAACGAGACTTTTATTCGCAGCAAGCGAATTAACATGCACCCAGCTGGAACCTAACTGACTCCCCATCGAAGCTAGTTGTGGGTATGAAGAGGAGTACCTTGGTCCAATTGGACTTTATCTCCAGTAAGCAAGTTAATAAGTATCGAGGTATGTGTGCTCAGTAAAAAAATATTTAAAGTTAAGACTGACTCCCCATCAACTTGAGGGAAGCCTTTTTATACACTAAAGAACTTTCTAGAATTATTTAAATTCAGAGAATTAACATATTTGGTACTTTCCCGAAGTTTCGAGAAAGCGAACATAAATTAATTAAAAAGAACTTGAACGAACACTTTTACAATCCGTCTCGTGGCTCGACCCGACGACCTTCTGAACTGGAGCCCAGTGATTTAGCCGTTTTAGCCGTTCGACCACGCCATCGCTCGAAATTTGTTGTAAATATGATATTCTACAGAATGTTATTGCTACAGAAGTATATTATAACAAGGTAATGTTTGATTGTAAAAAGTTGAGGAGTTATTGCAAATTTTCAAAGAATGGTTAAGAGAATATATATATATATATAAAAAAAAAATAAAATAAATAAATAAATAAATGAATAAATATATATATATATATATATATATATATATATATATATATATATATATATATATATATATATATATATATATATATATATATATTTATTTATTTATTTATTTTATTTTATTTTATTTTATTTTTTTTAAGATAAAGCAATTAAGTGATGTTTACTTTGCAAGGAGAAAATCAGTCCAAACAGTTCAATATTATCCAGCAATGGCCTTTTCGCATGGAGCTTTTGGTCCACCCGAGTATAGTTTCGTTCGCCTCGTGTTCAGAGTGGTCGTGATGTTCGAAAACTATCGGGTTTTCCCGCATTATGCGACCGCTCATTCATAAGCAGTATAGAAAAGATGACAAGACAGAACATAAATAAAGAAAATGAATATATATTCTATATATTCTATATATATTATTTATAATATTTATTATATACATGTTTTTATCTTTATTAAGTAAGAAATTTAAAATATCTTTATATACCTAACAGAATACAAAATATTCTATTCTAAAAATCCTCCCATAAATTTGACGGATGTCTTATCGTCCTAAAAATACGGCAAGGGGAAAAATTATTAATTTTTAAGCAGAGAAGTACAAATTAATTATTTTAATATTAGATCTTAAATTTCATGCCATTTTTTCATTTATTTTTAATTGAAAAATCCCATTTCTGTAGTATTTCACCAACAGCAAATGAAATAATTATAGGTATGCAAAAAACTATGAAATAACTACCTTTCTAAATCTTATTTCTTAGACTATTTTTTAACTCTTAAGAAAGATTTATTGATGTAAAACTTTTCACTTTACAGCAAACAATCTCCGGTTTTGCAACATCGCCAGATAAATAACTACATTAATTGACTACATTAATTTGTTTTGGTAACTTCGAATTACAAAGCAATAATTTCAGTTGAATGTTTAATTATTTAATCATTTGAAAGGTACTCGATTGCCTCAATAAAGAGTGTAAAAAGGATTGGAGAGGAATCTTTTAACTCAACCTTGAAGATTATATAAAATTTATCAAATATAATACACTTAATAGTTTGAATAAGTGGCGTCATCTAGCGGCAAAAGTAAGATGAATAAATTCTTGGATAACAGTAAAATTTAGCCATTTGTTATTCACTCTTTCAGTGTGTCCGTTAGTTAATTAAAATCGTATTTAAACATTGGCCTTCTCCGTAGTTTTATTTTAATGTGGAACAATTCGTCTACAGCTAAAGAATTTTCTTCGTACACATCAATTTGAGGTTCAGGTACAACTTCACGACACAAATCAAATAAATCAAAATTTCTGAATGACGAAAATCTCACTCGAAAATGCAGTCAATAGAACATTTAGTAAGAGAATGAGTAAACATTTCAGATCTTCATTCCCAGTGTTATGGAGAATTTTTCTAATCTTGTTTATTAGCGCATGCATATTTTTGAATCCTGTTTTCTGCAGTCGAAAATAGATATTTTTCAATGTGCTGCAGTTGCTTTTCAAAAATATTTTTTTAAACTTGCATTTTTTTTTCAAACAAATTTAACATGCTAGCAATATAAATCTCTAATTTAATAGCTCATAAAAAGTTAACTGCTGCAAAATTTAAAATTTTCAAAAACAACGTCCTCGTAATTCAAACCTCTACCTTCATACGCAAAACACGGAATTTAGAAATAGGCCTTTATTAATCTGTAGTTAGGAATTTCTTATTCGCTCAACATGGGGTTGGAAATCTGTAATACACTGCTGGCCACCCAAATTGCAACACCAAGAAAGACAAGAGATATCACAACAAAATTTATTTTGTAGATAACATGTTGACCAAGTATCAAATGATTAAATTTATAGACTTCTGTGAAGTGTGGTTCCTGCCAAAATCAGTAGCCAGAGTAGCCGCCATTGTTGGAGATCACCGCTGCCACACGCCTCGGCATTGATTCAAAGAGACTTTGGATGAGTTCTTGGGGTACAGCAGACCAAGCAGCTTCCACACGTTGCCAAAGTTGATCTGCTGTGGCAGCTGGGGATGGAATCTGGGTCAATCGTAGAGCAACCATGGACCACATGTTTTCTATCGGCGAAAGATCCGGAGAGCGAGGCGGCCAGGGAAGCAATTCAATCTGGCGATTGACGAAGAACCGTTGGACAATGCGTGCCACGTGTGGTCGCGCATTATCCTGTTGAAATATGGCTGTGGGCAAGCCCTGAAGGTAAGGAAGGACAACTGGCTCCAACAACTCGGAGATGTAGCGCTGGCTGTTTAAAGTACCGACAATGCGTACTAGAGGTGTGCGAGAGTGATATCCAATACCGCCCCATACCATAATACCCGGTGCAGGACCAGTGAGGCGGTGCATAACGCAGCTGTTCAGCATCCTCTCTTCACGGTGTCTCCAGACTCGAATGCGACCATCGTGGTGTTGCAGACAGAAGCGTGACTCGTCAGTAAAGACAATTTCATTCCATTCTGCCGTCCACATCCTTCTGTCATCGCACCATTGGCGGCGGAGACGTCTGTGGTTCTGCGTCAAGGGTAGACAAAGCAATGGACGTCTTGCGGACAGACCACTCTGCTGTAAACGGCTTCGAATGGTACGCGTAGACACTGGATGATGCGTTACAGACTGCATGTGCTGTGCTATGGTTCGTGATGTGACTGAGCGATCCGTCACTGCCATGCGCACAATTTGCCTGTCATCACGTGAAGTGGTGCGCTGAGGTGAATGCGATCGAACACGCCGGTCCGTCTTACCCTCCTGCATCCAACGATCACATATCCGCATTACAGTTGTTTGGTTTCGTCCAACACGACTACCGATTTCCCTGAAAGATAATCCACAATCTCGGTAGGCCACTATCCTTCCTCTGTCGATTTCGGATACTTGATCAAAAGATGATCGCTGTTTCGACGAGGCATAATTGATCGTTTTTTTGAAAAAACCACAAGAAAAACACAATTGCCGAACTTGAAATCGTCGAAATCTCCAAGCCTTAAATAGCGCTTTGAAGTGGCGCCACAGGCGCGCGTGATGTGTGTCTGCGCTGAAATTCTAATCATTTGCATATCTCACCTCCGCTAATGCATGTTGTAAATTTCATGTTATTTGCATGTTTCCTTCAGGGTGTTGCATTTACAGTGGCCAGCAGTGTAGTTACTCATTCATCACCTCAGATGACCCGTGTTAAAGCTGTTGAGTTTTTCTATGTGCTTCGATCTTCAGACGCCGAAACAAGGACTGGAATAACGACCCCTTCGCACTGAACCGAACCGTTACGTAGGGTCAGTGTTGAAATTTTTAACCAATCACAGAGCTCGATTCCCTGACCACGTCATACCTCAAACTGATCAAGTGATCAGTGTGAACAAATCCATATGAACAGACGGTAACGGCGTATCCACATTGCATTCGGAACGTTGCATTACGTTACTACGTTGTCTCGAGATCGTTGACATGACCTGCGACCGGTTTGACATATCACGTGGTCGATGAATCGAGCTCTAGTTTTCACATACTTCGGATGAACCATAAGAGGAATTCAGTCAGATAGGAAAAATAAACCCACATTTGCTCTAATTTTGGATCTATGTGTGCTGCAGAAGTCAAAGGTTATTAGTCGAGAAATAGCATAGTTGATATTTGAGGTTCTGATGAACAGTCTGGGAAATTATTTAATAGCAAGACCAACGGTTCTGAGACTATGATATGAGTTCCCCTAGGCAGGGATTCCCAAACTTTTTACGTTTGCGGCACCCTTGGGAATAATATAAGAAACTTGGGGGCACCCTTGCTAGAATATTAGTTTTTCAATTTTTTTTATACAAGTAATGAAAGCGGAATATATATATATATATATATATATATCAGGAACATGCCAAATTTAAGTTCAAATAAATACTTACTCCATTGCTGATTTTATTTACTTATTGAAAGATAAAGTAACGAACACCAGAATAGAATATGTTAATTCATTTTCAAAAATAGCCATGGAATTCAATAGGGCATTGCACTAGAGGACTGAAATAGAAATCACTAAAATGAGGTTTATTTTATTAATGTGAGACTTACGACTGACGCTCAGGGCACAAATGTTTCAAATCAACTTAATATTTAAATGGGCTCTACTATTTTTTGTTGTTGCTGTTTGTCTGTGCCCCCCCCCCCTTTATAAAAAAAAAATCAGGTAATCTCTTCTAACGAAACGACCGCGGGTTATTAACGTAGGATTACTTACCTTTACTTACCTCTTTTGTATGTATGTATGTATGTACGTGTTAAGCTATGTCCACACTTTTGCGCTTTCGAGTTCAATTTCGCTTTCAACTTGCGGTGCGTCTTTCCTTTCCACTTACTTATAATCCATGCTTTCCGGCATGCCTCTAGACGCAGTCGATTTGTTATCCACATTTGTTCAACAGTTCATGCCTCACGAGATGGAAGAGTCGTACGGTTACTGCTGCGTTTCTTGGGATTTCGCGGAGTTTATAAGGTGATGACTATTTTTGAGTAAAGCAACAAGAAATGTGCAACAAGAATAGACTACAATTTTGGTACGGTGCTCTGTATATAAATATGTATAATCCCTCTACTTGCATATTTATCATTCATATATATATATATATATATATATATATATATATATATATATATATATATATATATATATATATATGTATGTATATATATATATATATATATATATATATATATATATATATATATATATATATATATATATATATATATATATATATACATATATATATCTGTGTGTGTGTGTGTGCACGTGCAGGGGAAAATGATCTAAATGAGAAGACTAAAAAATAAATATAAATTTAAGCATAATATTCTATATGTAATACCTCATTAATCGATTAGAGATGGTTTTTCTTGTACACATAGGTTCTACATCAATGTAGTTTGATAGAGAAATTAATAACTGGTGATACGGAATATAGAGAAGACCTGTTTTTTTATATGCCAAGTTATTAGAAATAGAACTACAATTTATAGCTTTGTTTATGAAGTAATAAAACCAAACAAATACTAAGAATAGAAAACGGTAGAATATTGCTTGTTATTAAAATTTTACCTCTTAAATATATAGTGTAAAATTACACTGGTATATTAATTTATTTCTGAATAAAAGGAACATTTATATTACTTTTGAAGTATACAGAATATTCAAGAAAAATCGTTAGCTAATCATACTATAAATATAAATAAATATATATATATATATATATATATATATATATATATATATATATATATATATATATATATATATATATATATATATATATATATATATATATATATACATATATATGTCGTGAAGAATTACTTTTGAACTTTCAATAATAATTAAACAAATTTCTACATATGTAAGAAGTTAAGAAATATATTTTGTTATTAATGAAAATCGTTCATTTTTCTTTAACATGGGGTTAAATGAAGAACACGACGAGAAAACCATGATGGACTAAAAAATGCCTACATTTAAAATGTGTCGATGATATTTAGCTTCAAATGAAAATGATACATGTAAGATCATACGCATTTGGATGCAAGCAATGCATGACATGGGGGGGGGGGAATTATGTCACGCAAAACGCGAATTCAGGTTGTTACCTGCTTTTATAATACTAAAAATCTATTTTTTTTTTCAAAGTGAATTTTTAATTCCTATGATATGCTATGGGGAATTTTTTATTCAGTATTTTTATAATAACAAATTAGCTGAAGCATATTTTTGAATTCTTCTCCCTGTATTTCAAAAAGAAAATTTCAATGATATAGTACAAGTTTTCAAATTTTTTTTTCAATTTGCTTTGTTTAAAAATACATTTAGTTTTTATTTTAAAACAATACACATTAATTATTATTAAATAATTATTTTAAATGTATTAAATGCATTAATAATTTTATTTGTGTATGCGGAGTGGTTGACATCCCACAATGCCGATAAATTTCTGTAATCATCAATAAAATTTAAAATTTCTTCCGAAGACTGCGACATTCTGAACACTGGCTTGAAAACTGCCTTGCAAAATAGAAAAGCGCATGGCATTCCGCAAGAAAATCCACTTGGGTTGGATACGCTTGCGATATCGCATGCTCTATCGAGGCGCATGCGCTGACCTGGAATTTGCAGGTGGTGACGCATCGCTCTGAGCATGCCTCACATTTCTCTCTCCGTGCGACATGTCGAAAGCGAAAGCGAATGCAAAAGCGCAAAAGTGTGGACATAGCTTAATGTATATATGTATCTATCTATCTATCTATATATATCTATATCTACCTACCTCTCTCTCTCTCTCTCTCTCTATATATATATATATATATATATATATATATATATATATGTATATATATATATATATATATAAATAATTTTTTTCCATAGCGGCAGGAGCATTGTGTTACGGCATTCGCTTGATATAATTATATATAAATGAATATGAAAAGAGTCTGATGTAACTCGCATATTTATTTAATATTAAGCAAAATACAAACAGGACTTCCCTCATTTTTTTTCCTCAATTGACGGTAGTCATATTTTCACGTTTGTTTTTAATAATTGTTATAGCAGAAAAGGTCTAATCCGTACAAAAAGAAGAAAATAAATCAGTATTTTTTTATAAAAAATATGTTTATTCGCCTTTTCTTACGCTACACAATTAAGTTGTAACCAATTTCATTTCTTTATGTTTTACATTCTCATCACATTCCGAATCCCTTCTGATTTGTTAGGCTCAGTTTTGAATGATATGATATGCTACTGCTGCAATGAATGGGTATTAACACTCTTTAACAAGAGTGCTGCTTGTGTATTAGGTCGATGGTAGATTTATTGAAAGAAAAAGAAAAAAGTCTCAATGTAAAGTTATTATGCTTCCTGTTCTTCTAACATTACACACAGGAAGATGATGTTACTCGTCACTTAATTTTACGGTACTCTAAGGCGGGGGTAACCTTTTTTAGTGCGCGTGCCCCAAATATTTAAGGAAATTAAATATTCCTTTTGGTGGTGCCTCGCCGGCTAATTTGCTAATACGAAAAGACAAATTTGAATTAAATAGAGTGAAACTTCTCCATGGCGGGAAGTAATGGATCTGAAAAAAGTACAATTTTTACAATAAAAAATCATATCAAGGCTGCCATAAGCATAATTTCATATTAAAAATATAAAATATAAATTTAAATATAAATTTAAACATAGATTTAAATTATTAAATTTAAAATATAAATATAAATTTAAATTATTCAAATTTAGAATATAAATATAAATTTGAATTATTAAAACTTAAAATATAAATTTAAATATAAATTATTAACATTTAAAATATAAATTTTTGATTCTTAAAACGTTTCTAACAAAGAAATCTTTAGAATACATGATCCAAGGAAATTAAACATTTTTATGAACAACATACTATGTGCATATAAAAATAAAGGAAGCATTTACAATTACAGTTTTGAAATGTTAAATAATTTATTTTTGTTTTTGATAAGAAATGCAATTTTAAATATCAAATATTATTTTTAAATCACCCTATTTGAAATACACTCTTAGAAGACAAAAATAAAAAAACCGCACTAAGGAGTTATCCGAATGGGACGAAAATCAATAGACGTCATGTACTTGTACAGAAAAACAAATGATTACAATTTGAGAAAAATAGGACGATTTATTCAAGAGGAAGAGCTTCATAAAGTGAAAAAGTCAATAACGCGTTGGTCCACCCCTGGCCCTTATGCAAGTAGTTATTCGGCTTGGCATTGATTGATAGAGGTGGCGGATGTCCTCCTGCAGGATATCGTGCCAAATTCTGTCCAATTGGGGCTTTAGATCGTCAAAATCCCGAGCAGGTTGGATGGTCCTACCCATAATGCTCCAAATATACTATGGGGGAGAGATCCGGCAACCTTGCTGGCCAAGGTAGCGTTAGGCAAGTATGAAGACAAGCAGTAAAAACTCTCGCCGTGTGCGGGCGGGCATTATGTTGCTGAAATGTAAGCCCAGGATGGCGTGATAAGAAGAGCAACACAACGGGGCGTAGAATATCGTCGACGTACCGCTGTGCTGTAAGGGTACCGCGGATGACAACCAATGGGATCCTGCTATGAAATGAAATGGCACCCCAGACCATCACTCCTGGTTGTCGGCCCGTATGGAGGAAGACAGTCAGGTTGGTATCCCACCGCTGTCCGGGGCGTCTCCAGACACGTATTCGCTGGTCATCGGGGCTCAATTCGAAGCGGGACTCATTATTGAAGACAATTCTACTCCAGTAAGTGACATTCCAGGTTGAATGTGCCCGACACCACTGCAAACGGGCTTGTCGGTGTACAGAGGTCAATGGTAGTCAACGCAAGGGGTGCCGTGAGCTCAGCCCCCTTTCTCTGAGCCTCCTATGAATGGTTCTTGCGGTCACTGAAGCACCAGTGGCACGTACGATCGATGATTATGATGAATCTGGGGCTGTGAGTGCCGCTCTGACAATTGCTCGGTCCGCACGTTCTGTCGTTTCTTTAGGTCGACCGCTTCCTTCTTGACGCTGTGTTAGGCCATGGTTCACCCATTCCTGCCAACATCATCTAATAGTGGCATCGCTCCTATCCCAAATGTCGAGCGATTCGCCGATTAGACCAACCGGCTTCTTTGAATCTAACTACACGTTGTCTCTCAAATGCTGACATCTGCGCATATTGTTCGCGCACCTGTATGCTAGGCATAGTTACTGTTCTTGGTGCATTTTTTTTTTTTTTTTTTTGTTGTCTAAGAGTGTATTTCAAGTTAAGTTGGAGGCACGTGCCCCCTACCCCCCCCCCCCCGACTCTACGCCTATGGTTAGGGTGGAATTTTTACTTTCAAAGTAAGTAATAAAAATCAAAATCTGTTGCACAAAGGCACAACACCATGCTGTAACCTTAGTTCTAAAGGAACTTTGATGCTTAACTGATCAAAAAACATGAAAATATAAATAAAATTACAGGTTAACCCTTACCTTCTTTATATATATATATATATATATATATATATATATATATACAGTTGGCTCTCCGTTTAACGACGCTCTACTTAACGACGATCTCTATTTAAAGACGATATTTCCCAGTCCCGGTCCCTCCGACGTTATGGGAAATTTTATTTTTCACAAATTCTGTTTAAGGGGGATCTCTACTTAAGGACGATTTTTCGCGGTCCCTTGAAAGTCGTTAAACAGAGAGCCAACTGTATATATGCGTGTGTGTGTGTGTGTGTCTGTCTCGTCAGAAGTCTGACCAATTTGCGAAATGGCTGGCTTCTTCTAGCATTGGCCAAGTGACTTTGCCAAAGCGCGAAATAATCGAGAATTTTCGACTACTTCGGGCTTTAGTTGGCCCATTCACGATGCGCCCGACAATCAATGGCCAGGTCACGAACTGTCCAAGGAAAAGTGGACAAAACTAGAAGTTTTGAGGAGCTGGGTCATGCAGTAACGGGAGTTAATCATATCAGTTCTAACTAATATTATTACCACTATGAAAATGGCTTTAGTTTAGTCAAAGTAGAAACAATCAAAGAGAAAAGGACAATTTTTCTTGGGGGAATTCGCAAACTGGCCAATGATTGTTGGGTGCATCGCAAATGGGTCGACCAAAGCCCTAAGTAGTCTTAAATTCTCCTATATTTCGGGCTTTGGCCAAGTGACTTGGCCAATGCTAGAAGTGGTCAGACATTTCACGAATAGGCCAGACTTTGGACTTTGGACGTAACACACACACACATATCCAAAACAGTTCAATTCAGAGAAAATCCCATATATGTAAACGTCAAAGGAGGCGAATAAAAGATTTTCAAGTACATTCTGAGTAATTTAAAATGGTCTGCTGCCCAACATGTGAATTCTTGACATAAATTTCTGTCATTATTTTTAATGTAATGTGAGTCATCTAGTTTAGACTTTTATCTATGCAAGATTCAAGGGTAATCTATTTTTAAATCAAAAGAGAAACCGCTTCTAACTAAAAACGGCAGTTATCTCTGCCGTTTGAGGACTTCCCGAATTATATAAAGAATTCAAAGCAGGTATACCCCCGATATATTTAAATAAATCGAAATCTCTGCCGTTTGAGAACTTCCCGCAATATATAAAGAATTCAAAGCAGGTATACCCCCGATATATTTAAATAAATCGAAGCCGACAAGAAAAAAGGGGAGTACTCGTAGTACATAAGCAGTAATTTTAAATGGTCTAGTGCCCAACACAAAATGCAAGTTAAGGAGGATTTCTTCCCTCAATTATATCCTTAAAACAAAATATTGCCCCCTGCTCTTTTTGTAAACCAGTTACAGTTAGAATTTTTAACGTTCTCTCATATTTACCTTTCTTCATCACTATTCTAAACAGTTCACGAAATTATCGACCATGTAATATATTTCGCCCGCAAAGACCGCCGGACTGTTTGTTTTCCAAGTCAACCGATTTCTCATTGAATGCTATCACAGCGGGACATCAGTTTGTTAATGCAAACCACGATTACACAAGAAGAAAACAGTGAGATTTATTGTGTCTAGTTTCCCCAGTTTATTAATTTTGAATACTTGAGGCATTTTGTAAATCCTATAAATTTAAGAGTCTAACTACTTTCATGTATGTTAGCTTTCGGCCGAGTGATCAGAATATGAAAAATTAATTGATCTGCAGTTTGGTACTTTAATCCAACTTTTTTAATGTGGGTTATTTTCTTTGAATATATTTACGAGTCTCACATCAAAACATGAAAAATTCATTGATTAGCAGCTTTTTACTTTGATCCCTCATTTTTGATGTGGGTTATTTTCTTTGAATGTATTTACGAGTCTCAGATCAAAACATGAATAATTCATTGATTAGCAGCTTTTTACTTTGATCCCTCATTTTTGATGTGGGTTATTTTCTTTGAATGTATTTATGAGTCTCAGATCAGAACATGAAAAATTCATTGATTAGCATCTTGGTACTTTGATCCAATTCTTTTAATGTGGTTTATTTTCTTTGAATGTATTTACGAGTCTTAGATCGAAACATGAAAAATTCATTGATTAGCAGCTTTTTACTTTGATCCATCATTTTTAATGTGGGTTATTTTCTTCGAATGTATTAACGAGTTTTAGATCAAAACTTGAAAAATTTATTGATGAGCAGTTTGGTACTTTAATCGAACTTTCTTTAATGTGGGTTATTTTCTTCGAATGTATTCATGAGTCTCAGATCCGAAAGTGAAAAATTTATTGATTAACAGTTTGGTATTTTCCAACGTTTTTAATATGGATTGTTTTCTTTGAATTTATTTACGAGCCTCAGATCAGAACATGAAAAATTGATTGATTAGCAGCTTTTTTTATTCGATCCAACAATTAAAATGTGGGTTATTTTCTTTGTATTTACGAGCCCCAGATCAGAACAGAAAAAATTCATTGATTGGCAGCTTAGTACTTTGATCCAATTTTTTTTTAATGTGGGTTATTTTCTTTGAATATATTTATAAGTCTATTAATTTACGCGTAAAATGTTAGTCGAAAATTATTAGGGTTGGGCGAATTCCCTCTGTAAAGACAGAAATCATTCTTCATGCATAAATCAAGGTTTTAAATGTTTATAAAAAATTATTTCTTAATATGTACACTGTTGACATACATGCAGAATTTTATATTGTTAATTATTTATGGCTTGGGAAATAGACTTAGAATGATTGTTAGGGACATCAACTTATAGAATTCATCCACGGACTTCATAAATATGTTGAAGCATGAAAATTTAGTAAATTGTCTTTTCAGAGGGGAAAATCTTCATTCACATATAAATCAAGGTTTTATTTATTTGAAAATAATACTTTTCTGTAAAACATTTGTATACTATTAATGATCTTGACGCATTTTGTACAGTAAATCATTTATTAATTGTGAGGATGATCAGCGATTTGGAAAGGGGGGTCAGAATATAATTATTTGAACTTTTCTATATCCATGCCTTAATACAAATCCTCGAAAAGATTAAAGAATATAATATTAAAACTTACCATATATTTATAAACTTTAAGGCAGCATACGACAGTATAAAGAGAGACAAGCTATTTGAGGCAACGGCAGAGTTTGGAATCTCCACTAAGCTGATTAATTTAACTAGAGCTACACTTGGCAAAGTGAGATGTAGGATTAAAATCCAAAATCATTTATCTGAACCTTTTATAACAGAAAGAGGCCTACGTCAAGGAGATTCCCTCGCTTGCTATTCAATTTAGCGTTAGAAAAGTGCATCAGAGACAGTGGACTAGACCGAAGAGGCATTCTATGTAATAAGTAGCTGCAAATATTTGCTTATGCGGATGATATAGATATTATTGGAAGGTCAGAAAGAGCAGTAAAAGATGTTTTTTCAGCTATTGAATCCTCCGCTGCAAATACGGGCCTCACTGTCAATGAGGATAAAACTAAATTTATGAAATTCTCACCCTCCATGGCAAACTATAACAACCCTCTGTGCATTAAGGGTTACACCTTTGAAAAGGTTGATGAATTTAAATACCTTGGCACTATAATTAATGACAAAAATAAACTAAGAGCAGAAATTGATAATATAATCAAAATGGCTAATAAATGCTTCTTTGGGCTGAGAAGACAATTGAGATCTAATATTATCAGTCGCAAAACTAAATTAAGAATATATCAGACACTAATACTACCTGTCTTTCTTTCTTTACGCAAGTGAAACGGGGACCTTGAGCATAGACACGCAGCGCTCACTGGACATGTTTGAGAGAAAAATCCTCAGGGCTACCTTAGGCCCAGTGCAGGAAGAGGGACGTTGGAGAACCAGATTTAATTTTGAACTGTATAGGCTTTATAACACAAATAACACAGGTCATCCATAGTGTAGCGTACTGGAATTATGGTCTTTTTTTTTCCCGAGACCCCACAAGGGCTGAAACACAGCTGCGTGTTTTCCAAGGAATGTGTTGTTCGGTTCCACCAGTTCGGAACACGTGGGGGGATTAAAAACAGTTTTCCTTACAGATGCAGCCACTAAAGCTGTCATCTTGGACGTTTCTGCAATGTAGTAAAGTTCGACAACTAAAAAGAACTCTCAGCCGATAATCTGCCGGCATCTGCCGCCCCCGCCACCCCTTCTGAAAATCCAGACATTGAAGAGAGACGCTGTATAAAATCCGAGCGGGATAGACGTGTTTTGCTAGGCTCCTGTGTTGTTGGGCCGAGAATGGGCCCTGGAGCGTGTATTTGTGAATCTGCACGTAAATTAAGTGATTATGTCGGAAGTGTTTAATATTTAATTCTTTTTGTAAATAAATCTACTTGTTATGTTTTTGTTTTAAAAATTTGGCTTTCGCTTTTAATTAGAACTCTGTCTTTCTTTGGTATGGATCAATAGTTGTGAAATTTCTTCAAAATGCCTCAGAGAGTTAATCAGCCTTACAGTGACGCCACAATAGTAATGGATTAAGATGCCTTGGCCATGTTTGGGGAAGCTCGGAAGATAATCCCACTAAGATCTTGACATTTAAAAAACCTGAGGGATCCCGAGCTAGAGGTAGACCACCGACTAGATGGTTAAATGACGTCGAAAAAGACTTTAAAAGTTAAAAATTGGAAAGGAGTCGTCGCAGATAGAAGACGCTGAAGGGAAAGCGTGGTTGAGGCAGCCAGGGCCTGTAAGGGACAGTTGTGTTTGTGTAGAAGAAGAATTTTTCTATAAATCGAAGCATAAAGGTTTAAGGAATTATGTATGCAAAATTAGAAATCCTTCTTTATGTGTTAATCAATATTTTAAATATTTTAAAGTAATATTTTCTATACACTATAAATTTGTATGATGGATTTTGTACCATAAGTCATAAAGTGTTAATCATTAATTTTTATAAAGGAATTTGTACAGTAAAGTTTGTCATGATGATTAACGACTAAGACCGGTGGTTGGAACATTGGTTTCTAGGATTATATTCACGGGCTTTCCATATACGTTAGAACATTAAAAAAAAAAAAAAATTAAAAAAAAAATTGGTGTATAATATTTAGAATGTAAAGAATCATCCTTTGCTTATTAATAACACATAAAAATATTTGAAAGTAATATTTTGTCAAAAAATATTTGTATACACCGTTAATTTCTGTGACAGATTTTTGCGACGAATCATAAAGGATTGAGTTTGTATATAAAGGATTTGTGTGCACTGTTGATTTCCATAATGGATTGTGTCCAGTATAGTTTGTGAGGATGATCAGCAACTTGTAACAGTGGTTAGGATATCAGTTGGCAAAATGACTCTTAAGTTTGTCCGTCAAGAGAATACCCATTGCTTCTAGCAAGATTATGTGCATTTCATGTTGAATTGTGAAGAGAGTGTACAAAAAAAGTTAAGTTAACATATTAAGCGAGAATAATTAATGCTTGTCACAAACAGGCAGTCGTCACGACAATTCTAAATCCAGTTAGGGATGCGACATCGATGTCGATGTTTTAAACATCGATTTATTGAAGCCGATGTTTTCTTAACATCGATGTTTTGTGCTCGATGTTTTCTTTTTTTAATGAAAAAGTACCATAAATAAAAAAAAAATTACCACGTAGGATAATTTTCACACTCAGTAAATGTAAGTCTGAGTTCTGAAAAGGACGAATACAAAAGGGAGAACGATTCCTTAGCAAACAGACAAATGGCAATCAACAACCAATGAACCAATCAGAGCGCTTGGAATGTTCCTGACACTCCAGAACCTTCCACAGGGTTTTATTTTACAAATAGTATATACACGAGAGCAGCTATTTGTAAAATAAAACCCTGTGGAATTAACCCTGTGGAATTTAAGTTTTTGTTTTGTTCTGGTTTTATATAAGTTGATGTTAATATTATTAGTAGGATGCCTCCCAAAAGTACCGTTTGGAAATATTTTTGCAAAACCTCTGACAAATTGGCAAAATGCAATATTTGCCTGAAGTCCCTCAAAACTTCTGGCAATACCACGAATTTATCTGGACATTCGAAGGCAAAACATGGCGATATTTACAACGAGAATTTTGAGTCCTCAATGTAGCCCAAGGCACAAGCAACCAAGTTTTTGTCATTTGTGTCAGCCCAATCAGAGGGTAAAATTAAATCGCCCCCCCCCCCCACGACTAACCAAAGTAACATTAATGTTAGAGATTACTAAACCAGTTTTAAAAAATGGATGTTCTAAAACATGGGTTCTCAACCTTTCAGGCTCTGCGCCCCCCTTTGAACAGTGATGTGAGGTCACGCCTCCCCCTCCCCCTCCCCCCCCCACCACCACTACCACCATATGTGGTCAATGCATGTAGTACAATCGGAATTTGAAACTGAAGCCTGTTATTAAATGAAAATATAGAATAGATAATTTCATACAAAAAATTTAATATTACTACACATATCTTAATTTGGACCATATCATTATTAGAACATATGAAATCAAAGAATTAAATACAGATCAAATATATTTGAGGTAATCAAGGATCTAGATGAGGTTGGCATGTAATAAAAGTCATTTTCACAACGTTAATGAGAGGGCTCACAATGTTTGTCCTTGACAAGTTTTTGAATATTAGGTTGTAACTGTTACAAAGCACACCTCAGGTCACTTTCAACGTCCAGACGTGCGACAATTATAGTGTTTTTACAATTACGACAATTATCGTGTACGACAATTATCGTATTCGTGTTCGTATGTCGAAAATATGTTATGATTAAATTGTGACCGCAAAATTGAGTACAGTAAATTACAGTTAGTTTTACTTTTTATTTTACTTTTTTAATCACGCCTCCCTTGAAATTCTTCTACGCCCCCCCCCCCCCCAGGTTGAGAACCGCTGTTCTAAAACATCGATGTTTAAACACATCGATGGTTTTTGGGCGATGTTTTATTAGTATCGATGTTTTAATATTGAATATCGATGTTTCAAAACATCGATGTTTTGTTATCGATGTCGCATCCCTAAATCCAGTCAGTCGGATTTGAGACAGAAGGTCAGAAATATGTTTTCAAATTAGCCAGTTAGGAAAGGAGAAGCCATTTTTTCCAGACTGGAAGAACAAAGCGAAGACATTAGCTACAGATAAAGCAAAATATGAAATTTTTAAATGTTTTTTTAGAAACGAAGGCATAGCTAAAATTAAAAGGCAGACATTCTCGCCGTATTAAGGCTGATGTGTACTAACCCTGTTGGATTCGTTCCCCTCAATGTTAACCTAGAGAAAATTTATCTTTTATTTACAGCTACATAAATGCTGATAGTCCAATAAAATTGGTATTTTCCCATAGCCTGAATTTTCCTGCTCCTTACACCAGGATTTATTTTATAAATTTCGCCCCTCCCTCTAAGGAATTTATGAGCGTTTAAAACACACTATACTAGATTTTCTCCCAGAATAATTTAAATTTTCAAATATTATTTGCATTCTTTTAAAACGAAAAATGCATCAAGGTGTAAAATTTCTCTATTACGGAGTTCAATTAAAAAAAAAAAAAAAAAAATCTTTAAATCCAAGTCGACAATCCTTGGGCACATTTTCTCCATAGGTCAACATTGACATGAGCGAATCCAATAGGGTTTGTACACATCAGCCTTAAAGTTATGAACTAGGTTTTAATATTTCTTGATACTATGTTAAATAGAACGCCAAGAAAAAAAAATTCAAGTCCAGTAAGTAAAACACATAGACAATTAGACAAGAAAGCCGCTTTCTAAGGGGACTGGGACGTCAAATACCTTCAAAAAATTTATTTTTGAATTTGTGGCTTAAAAAATAGAGCAGATTCTGCAGATTACAAATATATATAATTTATGTACTTTTTGACACTCTAACAACAATTATTAGCAACTTAAAAATGTAAACATACATTTAAATCCCATATAATGGGAAAGTGTTTTTTGCGTTATTCTCAAAATATGATTTTTTCATGTAATGGTACACTTTCTGCAAAATCTGTTGCAAGTACATCTCTGCAATTTTAAAAGTCAATAGAATAAGTGCTTTTGTATCAATATAACCTATATTTTTATTTTTAAACCTTAAGATATTTTTGTAAATGGTGCGAATGTATGACAAAAATATGCAGATTTCTGATAAGTGAAATTTATAATTTTTAAAATTTTTTTTAAAAAGTGTAACAAAGATTTAAATGAGTTAACTATATAAAATAAACTGTGTTTAATCATCACACAAGATTTCAAGGTAAGATTTTCACTAAATTTTTGAAAAAGTGTTACAAAGTGAATACCTCAAAAATTTCAGGGGGAAAAGTATGTTTGTTTATATTGTTATTTTAAATTTACTTTTCAATCCAAAAAGAATTTTTTCTAATCTTAAAATATTAATAAAGGTCTTACTAAATTAACACAAAAAAAATCATAATGATACATGCATATTTGTATAAGATATGGGCTTTAAAAGAATAGCCCAAATTTCCAACTTCTTAGTTGTCGCAGACGTCCCAGTCCCCTTGCAGAAAAGACGAAGTCAGAAAGAGGATAATAACAGTTTAACGGAACCCTAATTTCTTAGAGAGTAAAAGTTAAGCGAGACACGCCATGCTTTTAAATGATGTTTCTTCGATAGCATATTGCCTTATACAGCGGGTATCGGAGACACTCTTGATTTTTTCTTTTTCTCGCTCATCCCGGGCATCTCGGCAACAAAATACCCCAGGCCTAGCTTCCGGTCAATCATTTTACTAGCAACTTCATTCCAGACATGCCAAAAGAACCGTCCTGCTCCCTAATGGATTCTTCGCTTACTTTTTCTCCCTGACCAATAATGGAGTGCGATCTTCGAAAGACCACCTACCTGCACTTCGGTTGCGAGGAGTGGAGAAAACTCGTCATTTCGGATAGCAGAAAATCGGCTGAAAGGAGAGGCAAATGTTAGCCAGCGCGTGGAGATTTTTGACATGTTATTCGGGGCAATGATTTGGGAGTTTGAGCCTTTTGAGGGGTGGATGGATGGAGAAGGGGGTGTTAAGTAGATCAGAGGAAAGTTAGATAACGATTTGGCAAAACAAACATTTCAGAGTTCAACTGCGAGAACATCGTTGGTGGTATACTTTCTGCCCTTTAACTGCTTCAGACATTATTAGTTTCCATTATTATTTTTTTGAATGATTTTTTTTTCTGGGAATACAAAAATGGGTTTCAGGTGCTTTAATAAGTGTTATAACTTTGATATAAATTGAGATATACGCGTAAAACCTGGCACAACAATTTCCCCTTTTTCCATGAAATCAATGCTAATTATTTAAAGCGACTAGATATCCTTTAGCCTGTGCTTACTTGAAACTTAAATTTGAAGTTATATTCAAAAGTATTAATGGGGGATGATGAATGGTCTCGTTTTTTTGGTATGAAAATTTTGTTTAATAATCATTATTTTTAATTTCTTTCCAAAAGGTGTTCAGTTTGACATTATAAAATACACACATTATAAAATGCATGTATGCACACACACACACACATATATATATATATATATATATATATATATATATATAATCTGTGCGTGTGTGTGTATTAACCTCAGAATACATATATACGAGTATATATGTACACACTCTCACTCTCGGTCATGCATGCATACTTGAGTGTCTGAATTTTAGAGAATGACCCTCAGTCATGTAGTGTAAGGTAAGAGACTTTTCTGTTATAAGATTTTTTTTCCTTAGTGAGGGCAAAGACCCTTTACCGTTTTGTAGAATTCGTTTAACGTCAATTCATGAAGGCGTGACGCGCTTTACCCATTTAAATTCCTCGCAGAGACAATTGGAGGTAAATACTAGTGAAAGGAAAAAAATAAAATTTCCGAGTAAAAAAAATTTTTTTTACCCTTAAGAGGTGAATTTTACTGCCTTTTCTCTCGTATCTCTCCGGTAGATATCTTATGTCAGTTAACCGGAAACATCTGATAAGTGTATTTTCAAAGATAAAGCATACGTAACCCTTAAAGTACTGTTCGGCTATAGGAAGAAATAAGTGTTTCCTTAAAAAATATTTTCAGGTATATATATATATATATAAATATATATATATATATATACATATACATACATATATATATATATATATATATATATATATATATATATATATATATATATATATATATATATATATATATATATATATTCTACAATCTCTACCAGAGGTGCAATTTTCATCACTTTCTAAGGAGGTTTTCCTGATTGTAAGAGAAAGCTTTAAGTTTCCCGTGTATTCATTGTGTTAACATTTACATTGCATAACATTCTTTTTGACTGATTTTAAGCACCTGAAGGTTAAAAACCAATTTATCCTTCAGGTGCCTAAAACCAGGCAATTGCAATCCTTGCATCTTCCCCTCCCCCCTTCTCCGGTTTTACGCCACTGATCCTTACAATTTCAATATCTAGTCGTCAAATTGAGCCTACATTTTAAAAAATACATTTAAAAAATCATACTAGACTGAATATGAAGTACAGGTATATCCAGAAAATAGTTGGAGCTGGTGAATGTTATAATTTATTAAAGTATTTTCAGTTACTCAAAATTTCAGTGTAATTTACATTGACTACTAAGCAGTTCTAATTTCCTGTAATTTTTCGTAAGGCTGTGCAGTGCAGAAATGCACGTGAAAAAAAAATTATCAGACAAGATTAAACATGTGCATTTTTTCAGCTTTAAGTAGGGATACATATAATAATTGAAAACATCTGCAATTATGTTTATCTGTGCAGTCAATTTTTTTTTTACATTTTTCCCTTCTCTATACAAAAATCGCTCTATACAAAAATTGTAGACACATCTAGACAAATACTATAGATAGGGGCGGGCAAATTGCGGCCCGCGGGCCACATGTGGCCCACTATAGATATTTTTGTGGCCCGCCAAGACACCCAGAAAAATCCGGACAGCTAGAAGAACTGCCGATAGTTTATTTAATTTATATTTACTGATTTTTATGATACAATTTATACCTTTTCTGAAATGCAAAGTTAACTAATAAATGCAATAATTTTACACGTAAGCTTACTTATTTTAAACTTAATTACTTATTTTAAGCTTACTAATTTTAAACTTAAGCTTTTAAATTTAAGCTTAGACAAAGTGGCCCCTGGGCCAAAAAAATTGTCCTTCCCTGCTATAGACAAAACTATAGACAAATCAGTGTCTTACTTTAATGTAGTTTGAGTCTCTAAAAGTCCTTTAAAAGAATTTATTCATAATCTTTTTTTGGTTTTTCGTTTTCGTTGAATTCACGGAGCTAAATTCTCGGAGTTTGCACTTGATATTTAAAATTTTAGCATAATATCACAGAGAATGGGTATGTTACAAATTTCGAAATTTGTAAGAGTGAAATTAAATGTATCACAAAAAGTTTTAAAATATCCAGTTTTAGATTTTTTGGCTGTCATAAACTTCTCTGAACTATTTTATAATCCGCTTAGTAAATCAAAGCTATTAGAAGTTATTTGGATAATCAGTAATGTTATATACAAAGATGTTCTGCAGCCGGACATTCAAATGGTAAATGAAAACATCTTTGTAATTTAACAGAAATCATCAGCGCACAGCTTGTAGGGAACTTGGGTCAGTGATGGCTATAAGGGGGTGCAGTAGGGGCAATTGCCCACCCCCCTCCCCCCCAAAAAAAGCCCAGCCTTTTTTTCCCCTAGCCTAAAATTATATAATCATACACCTAATTCTTAAATGAGTTTAAATTTAAAATGAAAGGATATTTATTTCTTATATATATATATATATATATATATATATATATATATATATATATATATATATATATATATATATATATATATATATATATATGCGTATAACCCTAAGAGCCGACGTTGTCCCCCCCCCCCCCCCCCCCACCAAATCTCTGGATTGGAGCCGCCCTTGACTTGGGTGACAAGGTATTTCCTTTATATTGTTGGACTTATCCATTCAACGCAAATTTCTGTACATTCCCATTTCATACATTTGGGAAAGGATCAGAATTTCCGTTGGTCAGTGTAAAACCTACCGACTACAAGGCGTCGAGAAATCTTCGATTGCACCGACATTCCAGAATAATTGCAATCCTTGAATTCCAAAATCTGAAATAAGTATCTGTCTCCTAATCGATGGTCAGAAACAGATAACAGGGGGGGATCCCGCTCCCTGCAAAAAAAGAATTGAGATAGCAGTAAATACTAGATAAATCGAGATGAATACAAACATCCCATTTTAACTTCATCACAGACGGCCAGGAATGTTCCGAAACGCTTCGGGGAGTGTCAGAGCACCCCCTCACCGAAATACTTTGGTTACCTGCGGCTCGGTAGTTAAGATGTTTCGGTGTCCTTTTTACCTTTACCTGGGGGGTACACAAACGCCGGGCGAGCAGGTTCGGGCGACCCCTGTTCTCTGCGGGGGTGCGTGGGAAATGCGGCGGCCAGACGATATTTCAGGGCTTGTTAAGATTGTACCTCCGGATTGAGACGTCTCTATTTTGCCGAAAGCCGAGATTGAGGAGATAAGGCCGCGAAAGCGTATGTCATCGTAAAGTGTGGCATCTCTCTGTCTTGCTTTGTTTATTTACCGAGGGGTTCTGCAAGGGGGTGTTTGGGTTTGGTTAGAAAAGAGGAGTGCTGCAAATTTTCGTTTGGTTTTTCTTTTTCTTTCTTTTTTTCTTCTTCGGTTCGGAACATAAATTTTGAGAGTTGTTTTGAAGAGGGTTCATCAGTTAAACTTAACCCATTGTGCTGGTTGTTTGGCCTGCGTACTGTGGGCGTTACTGCCGTGTTGTAAATTGTCGTAAGTTGATTGTAATGGGACTTTTGGAACTGAATTGAAATTGTGTATACTTACCCGCACTTACAAAGTATATAAATATTTTTTCTGCTCATGACATGGCGATTTAGATTTTTACTGACCGAGTAAGGTTTACATCGTAAAACTATCTTGCACTGATCAATTTTACCTGTACTTAAAATTCGAACTACAGTCCGGGATAGAACACGATACCTTTTGCTTTCCAGACTTTTATCTTATGAAACACAGGAGTATTTTATTTATTTTTTTTTTGTAAGAGGGGATTTTCTGTATCGTCAAAAGACACTTTTGTTTTGGAGGTGGGGTAGGGTTGGTGTTAAAACATACCGTAGAAATACCTTTTCTTTTCATCTTATTTTTAGGCTTCTTGGGGTGGATTGACCCTAACACCTTTTAATTTGATGTTTATCGTTGCATTAAGTTAATCTTCTCATTAACTAATATCCTTGCTTTTATGGAGGCTTGGTGTCAAGATTAGGGTCAGTGACGTAGCGAGAATAACTGGCGCCCGGGGCACGATACCTTTTTGGCGCCCCCCCCCCCCCCCCACCCAAATAAAAATTGAAAATTTTCGGAATATCATGTTTGTCTTTGGGGACCATTTGGCGCCCCTCTGAGAGTGGCGCCCGGGGCATGATAGACCCCCTTTCCCCCCTCTCGCTACGCCACTGATTAGGGTTCATATATATATATATAAGTTTCAAATGCAATGTGAATCATATTAATTCACAGTAGAATTCATTACGTAAAGTAATCAAAATTTGATGTTGAATTGGTGTCATTGTGTTGTGTTGGTTGGTTATGTTATATGATTTAAATTTTACTATGTATCACTTAGTTCAGTGGTCGGCAAACCGTGGCTCGCGAGCCACATGTGGCTCTTTGGCCCCTTGTAGCTCTTCCACAAAATACCACGTGCGGGGGTGCACGTACAGTGCGATTCAAACTTTGTGATGACTGGTTTTATTATTTATATTTTTACATACTTGGTGTTTATGTGTCTTTATCTTTAGGCGAGTGCTCTGAAGCGACTTAATGAGAAAACATTTCCAGAAAGATTAAATGTCAACGCGTATCGTCAAGTCGTATCTTTGCATCGCGTTTTACAATATATTACTTCCGAGAGCGTCTCCCGGTAGAAAACACTAGACTAGTCAAAATAGTCTTCAAATATAACCAACCAGCAAGTCGAAGATCTTAAATTGGTTTTAGCTTTATCAATAGCAGTTGACAAGTGTTGTGACATAAATGATACAGCGCTAGTTTCACTCTTTGTACGATTTATTTCATCTACAGGTTCTAGAGAAGAACATTTAGAATTATTGTCACTCAAAGGTCAAACACGTGGAGAGGATATAGCAAATGCTGTAATTGATTGCATTGAAAAAATTCATTTTCTACTCTATAAAATTGTCTCAATTTCAACAGATGGGGTGAAAAGTATGACCGGCGTAAGAAACGGGTTTGTTGCTATTTTGAGAGAAAAATCACGAGGTACTTACAATGAGTCTATTACCATTGCATCATTCATCTAGACGCGCTTTGTGCGCAGATATTTTCAGAAGAAATTTGCAAAGTTATGAAATTGGTGATTAAGATTATCAACTCTGTAGAAGTGAAAATAGTGTAATTCCCCACGGTGTGTGGACAATAAAGAATGTGTCATAAAGGATGCAGAGGCAGGGGCAAATACAGGATTGTAAAACAATAAAAAATAGAAGAATAGCTGTCGGTGTGGCCAGTGATAGCGATCTGAAGTTTATATTTTACAAGATGGATGGTCGTTATTTTATGGCCCACAGTAAAAACGTCAGAGGAGAAGAATCAAAGTTGTTTTACAAAATAAACGTATGTGGGGGGAGGTACTATATAGCCTATGGACAGAGACGGCAGAGGCGGTATAATAAAGGACCAATTAGGGATAGGAACCACTGAAGGAGAAACAGCCCACTGCCCAATGAAAGTGAGGGGCGTGCTAGAATGGCCCCCTGTAAACGGACAACAGCTTCACCAAGGACGAGAGAAAAAAAAAAAAAAAGGAGACGGTCTTCAGATTGGGTTCCTGAGAGTTAGATGTCGGAGGCTCTCGTCTGCAATATAGCCGTGGAGAAGTGCCAATATACTGCCAACGTTTTCATACACTGGAGATGATACTGGGTCCCGGTCGCCGATGCTACGATCATCGTTGCATAGATCCGTGATAGTAAGTGCCTCCCCGTTAGATTCTAAAAATCATATTTGACTCTATAGTTTGCCTCTGCTTCTGGGTATTGTACGTCAAAATTATTAACATAAAACAGATTGTAATACTATAGTTCTGATATGTAAATTGAAATTTAGGTTGTCTAATAAACGTATGTGTAAGGTCAATGCGTTGTATTCCTTGCGTATTCCAACCCTTGCATGCATCTATTGCTTCTAGGTGATTAACTCCTACAAACTCCATTATAGCTGAAGCTCTTAATCATCGCCAATTTAAAGAATTTTTAGTAGAAATGGAGAGTGAGTACGCAGATCTTCTGCTGCATAACAAGGTACGTTGGTTATCAAGAGGAAACGTTTTGAAACGTTTCGCTTTCTTAAAAAACAAATTAAAGCATTTCTCCTTGAGAAGGATGTTCACTATCCAGAACTAATGAACGATCAGTGGATCCAGAAATTTTATTTCATGGGAGACGTTACGTCTCATCTGAATCAGCTTAATCGTAAACCAGAGGGGAAAGGATGCACAATTTTTTTCGATGTTAGAAGTTATTTCATTCAAAAACAAATAATCTCTTTTTACTCAAGATTTTGATAGAGAAACTTAGATTCACTTTCCAAGCCTGTTGAAACATCGCCAAGAAAATAAATCTGGTATTGACATTTTCTATTTCAAAATAACACTTTTAAATATTAGGAAAGCTTTTCTCGACAGGTTTCAGGAAGTCAGAAACAGCAAAGCGATGTTAGCTTCTGTTAAAAAACCTCTTAATGCTACTGTAACAGAATTAAATTTTTCTCCCTTTAATATTGAACAGGGCGATGGCCTTCGGTACCAGAGTCTGTGAGTTCGAGTCCCACAATCGGCATGGATGTTTGTAGCCGTTCGGAATCGGCTTTAAGCAGTAGGTCCCGGTCTAATTATCCCTCGTGTAGCAAAAAATTATGTAGAGCTCCAAGACCAAACCAAATCCTTTAATATTGACATTAGAAACTTTGAAATGCAGTTACTGGATTTAAAAAAACAAAGAAATGTGGAGTTCGAAATTTGAACGTCTTTGTGCTGATATAGAAATATTGGAGATAAACAAATGTGAACTTAGTTTACAGCACAAGTGGTCTGCTTTGAAAGATCTGGAGAAGGAAGACATCATTTTTTTAACACCTAGAATAGTATTGCTGACTCATATAATCAGCTGCAAAAACTAGTGTTTGCTGTTCTTTCTTATTCGGGTCTACATATTCATACGAACAATCATTTTCAAGAATGAACCTTATCAAGAGTAAATTGAGAAGTCATTTTATTGATGAGAACCTCGAATCGTGCCTAAAATGTAAAACAACATACAAACTTGACTTACCCAAACTTTCCAAGGAGATGCGAAGCCATTATTCATATTAGTGTTTGTTTGTCATTGTCATGATTTCATTTTATGGATACTTTACAATTTAATTTTATCAATAAATAATATCGATATTAAGTATGATATCAAGTTTTATGCAACGTACCTATAGTTTAACTAAGACTTAAAAAAATTTTAAGTGCAGTTTATTAAGTTAATGTTAGGGAGCGCTATGGAGTGATAGAAGATGTAGTGTCGAGGATTGAGAAAGGTATGTTGAGATGGTTTGGACAGAGAGGATGAACGAAAGGAGATAAACGAAATAAGTATACAAGACGAGTGTGGATGGAAGAGTTGGAAGGGGTCGACTTTAGCGAACGTACCTTATTCAGATTGAGGACGTTTTTAGCAAAGGCCAGCTTTGAAGTATCCTAATTAAATTAATAACAATACACCTACCTATATAGTTTAAGTTTAGAAAATTTGGCTCTCAAAAGATATTTCAGTTGTTGTACTTTTGACATTTGGCTCTGTTGACAAATGAGTTTGCCGACCACTGACTTAGTTATATAATGTTTATTTGTCTTCAAATGTATTTTATATATAAGGTTGTGGAATCGTAGCGGACCTCCGGGACTGTTGCCTTGGCATAAAACATGTTTAACCGGAGGGCGGGGGGGAGGGGCACAAATCCCCCCCAGTCATTAACTACAAGGCCTTCCATATCTCTGTTGTTTCATTTTCTGCTTATCTATTATCTGAGTAGCTATAGTCTTATCTAAATGCTTCCATAATTTATACTTTGCTATTTCTTATATATAAATAAATAAATAAATAAATAAATAAATAAATAAATAAATAAATAAATAAATAAATAAATAAATATATATATATATATATATATATATATATATATATATATATATATATATATACGAGTATATATAAAAGTTTCATAGACTTTGGCACCTTTTTCTATAGTTAAATAAAATAACCGAAATAATTATGTTAAACGCTTGTATAAAAGTAATAAAGCACTTTCTTTTCAGTTACATTTTTATAGATGATTTTTTTCCTCATACAATCCATTAACTTTCTTTTTATAGTCGACACAAGGTAGGACTTCTGCCTATTTCAATAAATTAAATTGATCAAAGTCTCATTCTCCTCTTTTTACTCTTGTCCTGTCTTCGTGCTGCTTTTGCTGTGCACTAATATGTAATAACGTTTTCTGCCTTCTCACTGCCCCGGCAGGTCCGGTGGCTGGTATTGTTTGTGTGTGCCCAGCTGTAAAGTTACCGGTGCTTTGAAGAAATGTTTGCTGAATGATATCTTCGTTATCCGGAATAAATAAATAATGTGCATAGAATCTTTGTTGTGGGTGCTCTTCAATGGCTCTCCTGAAATAGTGTTCTTTCCTCGAGTGTTTTTCCTCCACGACTACCTACGTTCACGAATCGTGTCCATGTTGAGCCGATATTACTTACTTACTTACACACACACACACACACGAGTCGGTGAAAGGCAAAGTGGTGTAAGTCAGTAAGTCAAGTGGTGTAAGTCCAATGCAAAAACCACAAAAAATTCCACTATAAATTGAACAAATTATAATTCATAATAATTATTATAATATTGCAAATAATAATTATTTGCAATTCCACTATAAATTGAACCTGGGGATTACATTTTTGCCCTAAAAAAAAAAAAAAAGAGTCGAAAATGGGACTTTACACCACTTCATATATATATATATATATATATATATATATATATATATATATATATATATATATATATATATATATATATACAGTGGAATCTCGATATATCATTTTTCAAGGGGCCGACTGAAATGAACGATAAGTGCGGGAAAACGATAGATGCGGGAACACAACAAAGCACTATGATCGTTGGGACTGGACGAAATGAACGACACATACGGGAAAACGATCGATCGAGATTCCACCGTATATATATATATATATATATATATATATATATATATATATATATATATATATATATATATATATATATATATATATAAATATATCGCAATAATCTTTTCATCTGAATAACTAACCGTTGATCTTAAGTAGACAAATAAAAAATTGGCAAAATAGGCTTATTAATCTTAATTCAATGAATGTTGCAGATTACCTCACGAATAGGGCTGAATGATATGAATAAGATCTATTTTACTTCCATGTAATGCTATATTCTGATAATCAACATGCGATATCAAAGGTACATGATAAAAACAGCGGGATATAAATTTCTTCCGGCAGACACTACAGGTTACCAAAACATTAACAAAAATAAATAAATAACGTATTTTGCAACTAACTAGCATTTCCTGCTTACTATACTAATATTATCAATATGTTAGCATAAATATAGTGTATGCTTCAATGGTATACAAATCGACATTCTTTCTAAATTTATATCCTGTCTAAAGCAAGGTATGCAATTATCTTGCATTCGACTGGCCGGAGAGCAAATTTCTTTGGTAATAACTAAGGTCACAGAACACGAGAAGAGAACAAGAGCAGTTGTCATATCACATTTTCCTTAACAGGTGTTTCAATTTTCGCCGCATGCCTCTGAAAAATGTCCCGCGAATTATCTCAAATATTGCGCTTTTCCTCTCCCAAGAGCTGTCAAGGCTGCGAAACTTTACATCGATAACAACGTTCTTAACGCTCGGCAATATCCGCTCGTACCACGTCTTCGGGAAACGGCCATAAACATTCTCACCTAGTCACCGTTTCCGAATTGAGATACACGCTACAAGTGCCGTAGTATCTCCTCTGCCCGATAAAAAGGAGGGTGAAAAAAAAAAAAAAGTGAGTCATGATGAAATTTTTTTAACGTGTGTCTCTCTCTCTCTGTTGTCGAATCTAATCTCGAATTCAGAGCAGTCGTTTTCTGAATGGGTTTTCGCGGTTGCCGATTTTTTTTTTTTTTTTTTTTTTTTGGGGGGGGGGGGGGGGTGTTTTTTTTTTTTTTTTTTTTTTTTTTTTTGGTCGTGTTTCTATTTTGCTCTCTATTCCGTTATCTGCGGGTGATGACAGCGCTGGGACATTGAATCGCCTGTCAGGAAATTCAATTAAAATGCTCAACCGGTGGTCTGATCGTTTGCGAGGTGCCGGAATGCCGCGATTAGCGTTTTGGGACAAAAATTTCTGTCCCCAAATCGTAAATTGAGAGCGATTAGTCTGCTAACAATACGTGTGAATGCTTCAGAAGTGCGATTGCAGTAACGGAGTCTTGTTTCAGCGAGAAATTAATTCATCTTGGCGCAGTATGAGAGTATTTTGGGGTACAATGCAATAGGTCACTTTTACCCAACCTTTTTCGAGTCAATGGTTTTGGAAGAAGGCTAACAAAATTCGCTAAAATGTTACTTTAACACTAGAAAGACGGGAATTTTTTTTCTTCCTAAAAAGTCGAAATTACGTCATTTTGACGGTTAGCAATAAAATTAATAATAAAAAATATTTAATATTTTTTGGTTTTAAATATTTAAATACTTTAAATTTTGAATTATTTCATACCAGTTATATAATAAATTAGTATATATTAACATATATTTCATGCAGGTATGCCGAGCTGACAACCTGGTATGGTTTATCCGTAAAAATATATGCATAGTTAGAGACAAAAAGCAACTAACATTTTTCCCGTAATATTTTAAAGATTTCTGCCTGTTTTCTATATTACAGTCAAATCTACAGCTTTCAGTCTTCGTTGGTATACAGCAAATTTTCTCCCCCACTTTACTACTGAACATAATTTTGATAATTTTGTAAATGTATGCGCAAATTTCACGTAAAATTAGAAAAAGTCATAAAAATTAAGCCTGAGGACATAAATACAGACTAGTGCTCAATAGTATGTCCGAAACCGTCAAAATGACGGCAGCCGTCTTTCTCGTGTTAATACAAAAAAAAAAAAACCGTGGCTACCCCCAAGAAAGCACTTTATGATCTCCAAAGGTGTCGCGGCACACAGGTAAGGAACCCTTGCAACAGGTTATTCCGATGGAAGAAGGCTGTTAACAAAATTCGCTAAAAAGTTATTTTAATACAATAAAACCGTGGCGACCCCCAAGAAAACACTTCACGACCTCCAAGGATGTCGCGACCAACAGGTAAGGAACCCTTGCAATAGGTTATTCCGATGGAAGAAGGCTGTTAACAAAATTCGCTAAAAAGTTATTTTAATACAATAAAACCGTGGCGACCCCCAAGAAAACACTTCACGACTTCCAAGGATGTCGCGACCAACAGGTAAGGAACCCTTGCAATAGGTTATTCCGATGGAAGAAAGCTGTTAACAAAATTCGCTAAAAAATTATTTTAATACAATAAAACCGTGGCGACCCCCAAGAAAACACTTCACGACCTACAAGGATGTCGCGACCCACAGGTAAGGAACCCTTGCAACAGGTTATTCCGATGGAAGAAGGCTGTTAACAAAATTCGCTAAAAAGTTATTTTAATACAATAAAACCGTGGCGACCCCCAAGAAAACACTTCACGACCTCCAAGGATGTCGCGACCAACAGGTAAGGAACCCTTGCAACAGGTTATTCCGATGGAAGAAGGCTGTTAACAAAATTCGCTAAAAAGTTATTTTAATACAATAAAACCGTGGCGACCCCCAAGAAAACACTTCACGACCTCCAAGGATGTCGCGACCCACAGGTAAGGAACCCTTGCAACAGGTTATTCCGATGGAAGAAGGCTGTTAACAAAATTCGCTAAAAAGTTATTTTAATACAATAAAACCGTGGCGACCCCCAAGAAAACACTTCACGACCTCCAAGGATGTCGCGACCCACAGGTGAGGAACCCTTGCAACAGGTTATTCAGATGGAAGAAGGCTGTTAACAAAATTCGCTAAAAAATTATTTTAATACAATAAAACCGTGGCGACACCCAAGAAAACACTTCACGACCTCCAAGGATGTCGCAACCCACAGGTAAGGAACCCTTGCAACAGGTTATTCCGATGGAAGAAGGCTGTTAACAAAATTCGCTAAAAAGTTATTTTAATACAATAAAACCGTAGCGACCCCCAAGAAAACACTTCACGACCTCCAAGGATGTCGCGACCCACAGGTAAGGAACCCTTGCAACAGGTTATTCCGATGGAAGAAGGCTGTTAACAAAATTCGCTAAAAAGTTATTTTAATACAATAAAACCGTGGCGACCCCCAAGAAAACACTTCACGACCTCCAAGGATGTCGCGACCCACAGGTAAGGAACCCTTGCAACAGGTTATTCAGATGCAAGAAGGCTGTTAACAAAATTCGCTAAAAAATTATTTTAATACAATAAAACCGTGGCGACCCCCAAGAAAACACTTCACGACCTCCAAGGATGTCGCAACCCACAGGTAAGGAACCCTTGCAACAGGTTATTCCGATGGAAGAAGGCTGTTAACAAAATTCGCTAAAAAGTTATTTTAATACAATAAAACCGTGGCGACCCCCAAGAAAACACTTCACGACCTCCAAGGATGTCGCGACCCACAGGTAAGGAACCCTTGCCACAGGTTATTCCGATGGAAGAAGGCTGTTAACAAAATTCGCTAAAAAGTTATTTTAATACAATAAAACCGTGGCGACCCCCAAGAAAACACTTCACGACCTCCAAGGATGTCGCGACCCACAGGTAAGGAACCCTTGCAACAGGTTATTCCGATGGAAGAAGGCTGTTAACAAAATTCGCTAAAAAGTTATTTTAATACAATAAAACCGTGGCGACCCCCAAGAAAACACTTCACGACCTCCAAGGATGTCGCGACCAACAGGTAAGGAACCCTTGCAATAGGTTATTCCGATGGAAGAAGGCTGTTAACAAAATTCGCTAAAAAATTATTTTAATACAATAAAACCGTGGCGACCCCCAAGAAAACACTTCACGACCTCCAAGGATGTCGCAACCCACAGGTAAGGAACCCTTGCAACAGGTTATTCCGATGGAAGAAGGCTGTTAACAAAATTCGCTAAAAAGTTATTTTAATACAATAAAACCGTGGCGACCCCCAAGAAAACACTTCACGACCTCCAAGGATGTCGCGACCCACAGGTAAGGAACCCTTGCAACAGGTTATTCCGATGGAAGAAGGCTGTTAACAAAATTCGCTAAAAAGTTATTTTAATACAATAAAACCGTGGCGACCCCCAAGAAAACACTTCACGACCTCCAAGGATGTCGCGACCCACAGGTAAGGAACCCTTGCAACAGGTTATTCAGATGGAAGAAGGCTGTTAACAAAATTCGCTAAAAAATTATTTTAATACAATAAAACCGTGGCGACCCCCAAGAAAACACTTCACGACCTCCAAGGATGTCGCAACCCACAGGTAAGGAACCCTTGCAACAGGTTATTCCGATGGAAGAAGGCTGTTAACAAAATTCGCTAAAAAGTTATTTTAATACAATAAAACCGTGGCGACCCCCAAGAAAACACTTCACGACCTCCAAGGATGTCGCAACCCACAGGTAAGGAACCCTTGCAACAGGTTATTCCGATGGAAGAAGGCTGTTAACAAAATTCGCTAAAAAGTTATTTTAATACAATAAAACCGTGGCGACCCCCAAGAAAACACTTCACGACCTCCAAGGATGTCGCGACCCACAGGTAAGGAACCCTTGCAACAGGTTATTCCGATGGAAGAAGGCTGTTAACAAAATTCGCTAAAAAGTTATTTTAATACAATAAAACCGTGGCGACCCCCAAGAAAACACTTCACGACCTCCAAGGATGTCGCGACCCACAGGTAAGGAACCCTTGCAACAGGTTATTCAGATGGAAGAAGGCTGTTAACAAAATTCGCTAAAAAATTATTTTAATACAATAAAACCGTGGCGACCCCCAAGAAAACACTTCACGACCTCCAAGGATGTCGCAACCCACAGGTAAGGAACCCTTGCAACAGGTTATTCCGATGGAAGAAGGCTGTTAACAAAATTCGCTAAAAAGTTATTTTAATACAATAAAACCGTGGCGACCCCCAAGAAAACACTTCACGACCTCCAAGGATGTCGCGACCCACAGGTAAGGAACCCTTGCAACAGGTTATTCCGATGGAAGAAGGCTGTTAACAAAATTCGCTAAAAAGTTATTTTAATACAATAAAACCGTGGCGACCCCCAAGAAAACACTTCACGACCTCCAAGGATGTCGCAACCCACAGGTAAGGAACCCTTGGAACAGGTTATTCCGATGGAAGAAGGCTGTTAACAAAATTCGCTAAAAAATTATTTTAATACAATAAAACCGTGGCGACCCCCAAGAAAACACTTCACGACCTCCAAGGATGTCGCAACCCACAGGTAAGGAACCCTTGCAACAGGTTATTCCGATGGAAGAAGGCTGTTAACAAAATTCGCTAAAAAGTTATTTTAATACAATAAAACCGTGGCGACCCCCAAGAAAACACTTCACGACCTCCAAGGATGTCGCGACCAACAGGTAAGGAACCCTTGCAATAGGTTATTCCGATGGAAGAAGGCTGTTAACAAAATTCGCTAAAAAGTTATTTTAATACAATAAAACCGTGGCGACTCCCAAGAAAACACTTCACGACCTCCAAGGATGTCGCGACCAACAGGTAAGGAACCCTTGCAATAGGTTATTCCGATGGAAGAAGGCTGTTAACAAAATTCGCTAAAAAATTATTTTAATACAATAAAACCGTTGCGACCCCCAAGAAAACACTTCACGACCTACAAAGATGTCGCGACCCACAGGTAAGGAACCCTTGCAACAGGTTATTCCGATGGAAGAAGGCTGTTAACAAAATTCGCTAAAAAGTTATTTTAATACAATAAAACCGTGGCGACCCCCAAGAAAACACTTCACGACCTCCAAGGATGTCGCGACCCAGAGGTAAGGAACCCTTGCAACAGGTTATTCCGGTGGAAGAAGGCTGTTAACAAAATTTCTTATGATTGGGTTAATTTTCGGGTTCACATTTTAATCATTCTATGAAGAGAGAGACTGAGATTGGGACTACAGCCATACATTGCTTATTACATTTAAAAGGAAGGAAAAAGTATTATCTTGCGCAGAAAAAAAATCTCTTTGAAGTTTCTAAATATAGTTGTAAGTTGAGTATGTTCTTCCGATATTTTCACAGTCAAATGAAACTAATTTTCTTTGCTCGTCCTTGAAGTTACAAGGAATAAATTGCCGACCTGGTGTGCACAGTCTACCAGAAATAAGGACGAAGAAATTTTCTCCCAGGGTTTTGCTATTGGTGTGTCGAAACTCGGGTAGCAAAAGTGGAAGTTAATGTTTGTTTCCTGGCATTAAAAACTTCGTGAAGGGAAAGAAACACTTAAAGATATTCCATGATTTGTGAATCAGTGTTTCCAAAACTTTTTTGATCGCGGAACTCACAGATCATTTTTAAAAGGTCAGGGAACCTTTTTTTATCAATCTGAGTACATTTTTTATCTATAGACCCCTTCCTCCTCTAAAAATAACGTGATATTGAATGAAATAAATATTGTTTTAATACTTCAATTTTATTGAATTAAACAAAATGTCATTAAAAAAATTCTTCATAAAAGCAAATAATAGTGATTACAAAAACAAAAATATGTGGGTAAATAAAAAATAAGTAAAAAAAAGCTTTAAATTAGAAGAATGCTACTTCTTCTTCGATTCCATGATCCTCTTAAAATTCGTCGTTATGGTCGATAATTGAATTCGCATATGGCGAATAAAATAAATTGTGGCTTGGCCGTCAGACTGTTTCACGGAACCTCCAGGGTTCTGCGGAACACACTTTGGGAAACTCTGATGTAAATGAAGGTTAAAAAAAATAAGAATTACATTTTGAGAGAATAAAAAAATAATGAAAGCAAGGAAAAAATACCAATTTAATTAACTTTTTGGAGGTTTATGAATTTCAGGGAAAATTAGAAATATATCGAAATCAAAAAGTAAATTAACTCATTTTGCACCTTGAGGTGCTAAAATGGGATTCTCCCAAAAATAACATGACAGAAGAGAAGTTGTTAGCGATTTTAATGCGAAAGAGAAATCGTGCCCTGTTTCTGTGTACAAAACTGTAATCAGGGAATATTATCAAAGCTAAATGTACCGAAATACATTAAAAGAAGAGAGGGGAAAAGGTTGAATTAAACAGCGTTGTGTAATGGAGAAATGATTAAAAGATGAATTTAGAATAATTATACTTAATGAATGTTTATTTTGAGTTTTATATTTATTCAATTATTATTCTTGTACTGCTTGATTCTGCATATCATGATTGTCCTTGCAATTAATTTTAATTTCAATTTCCTTCTGGTTTCGAAGCATTTTTCTCTATTTTCAGTGCTTAGATGTATAGTTGCACACATACACTTATAGCAGTATAAGGTGAAACTGAAATAACATTCATTTGCATTTCTTCTTAATCTTACTTTTTCTGTCCACCTTTTTATAAGAATTTTCTTTAATACATCTAACCTTGAATGTTGCTACATGCAAGATGAAAGGAATAATGGGGTAAAAAAGCTATCATGAACATACAGGTAAAATATCTCATTTTCCTTTGAAAAGTTTTACTTATCAAGGTGATTTCACTTTAAAGGTCATTTCTTTCAATAGCTAGCTTCCATTCCCGTTTACTGTTGGTATTAAAGATGATGATGCCTTTCCTTCCTGGATTTCAGATTCTATTTTTTTTAAATACATATATACATAATTGGAAAAAAACTGACGTAGAAAGATTGTTGCAAAATGTTAACAAAGTAATAAAAAAATCGAAAATTTCTTTATTTTGTATTTCTGATATCCTTATGTGCATTTTTTTTGTATCATCTGTAAAATGTGCAATTCTAGATTCTATTTCATCTGCTGCTGTAATGTTAGTACAGCCTAATGCTGCTGTAATGTTAGTGCTGCTGTAATGTTAGTGTAGCCTTTCATCCCTATTTTAGATTCTACTGTTTTCCATAATTACATAATTAAATAATTAAAGACCGTATGCAAGATTAGAGGAAGTTATTTCCCTTCCGAAGTTTAAAAAAAGATAAAATTAGATCAAATAATAAGAAAAATTTTATTTCTTCTTTTTTTCTTTATTATGCATGCTATGAAAAAATATTCACTTTTCTGATTTAAATTTAAAAAAAAAATACTTCGCTTTCATTAACAGTGTTGATGATACTTATGCTGAAATCCCTCATTCTTTGATTTTATTTTGTTTTTGGGATTTCAGAATCAAACACTTTGCGCAAAAAATTTGATTCCCGAAATTATTTTAATACCTAATCCTAATTTCCCCCAATTCTACATTTTTATTTCCTAGTTCTAGTTTTACTGTTTTGTCTTCCCTTGCAGTGGTACTGTAAGGACTTCTTAAAAAAAAAAAGGCTTTTAGTCTTGGAATCTAGATTCAACTACATCATTATATTCATAATCCAAGTAATACCCCTCGTTAGCCCCAAAGCAAATTTTCGTTTCATCGTTGAAAAAATGGTTACCTCAAGCAGAACTCCCAGAAAGAAATATGAGCCAACTGCAAAATGTTTATGCTGGTCCATTAACTATAAAATGCTGTTGTCCCAACTGCAAATGAGAGTTGAACTACTGTCCCAACGTTTCATCCAAATAACAGCCAACAGTTGGGCGAGCTGCAATGCCCACCATAGTTTCAACATAACCCCAACGGCTAAATCCAACTGTTGGCAAACTATGCGAATTACGGTTGCCCAACAATTTTCTAATGGTCTTGTGTAACTTGGGAATTAAAAAGTAAAAGAACTTACTTTTTAATTCCCAACTTATATGGCAACAGATTACTGTGCGCTAAATACACTCCATAACGAAAAAAAAAATCGACGCGCCAAGAAGAAATATGAGCCAACTGCAAAATGTTTATGCTGGGCCAACAAGAAATTGCCCGATTGTAATGAAATTTCGTATGCAAAGATGTTTTAACCGAACATGCAAATGATTAAAATTTGGTGTCTAACGAAGGAATAGCGAGAGCTCCAACGCATCAGAACTGCGCATTAGGGCGGAGCGTAAAAAAAAAAGTTTTCGATTTTGTTTTTCCCTAGTGCGGAAAAGTTGTGTACTGGTGGGTAGGTCACGTATGCAAAGTTTTGGGAAAAACAAAAATTATCTTCCGTCTCCATTTCGGCCGTGATTTTTAGCAGAATTTTACCATACAGTTAAAAATGTGTATTTCCATTGTTTTGCATGCAGCTTTTCGCTTTTTCTGAAATAAAATTCAGAAAAAACCCAGAACTCACCACGGGGAGGTGGCTGCATTGCAAGTTCCACCCATGCCTACCTATCCACCCAACCATACCTTTGCCCTTGCAGTTATTCCGGTTTTACTCGGTACTCGCATTTGGTTTCAAATGGTGGCATAGCTTTTCTCGACTCTGTTCGGGTTCTAACTAAACCGTCACGCTTATTTTCTCCACACACAGCCGCAGAAACCTCTGTTACTAGTTTCACGATACGTTCAACACTTTGGGTGTGGCAAGGAAATTTTAGGCTTCCCAGGTGTTGAGCTACAGACTCTCACTGGAAATCAGATTTCTCAAATCATCTTCTGTCAATTGGGGGTTCCGTCAAATTACATTTCTGCCAATCAATGAGGTCTATATATGAAACTGCCTCGAAGTTGAGTGACGGAATGTTGTAGTGTCTGATTCTTTCCTTTTTTTCCTTTCTTGCTCGTAAAATCCTACGCAGTCCAAGTTCTGCAATGGACTGTCTGTCGTCTGTGATCATTGACAAGATTATTGCTTCCGGGTGGCCGAAATAGCCATTTCTCTGGATAATGGGATCGACCACAGTCTTTAAATCGTTTTTAAGATAGCGTGAGGCGTTTATTGTCTGAAACAAATTTCGTGGACCATACGTGCAACATGGATTTAATTTGACTGTAAACCACATAGGTGGGCACACTTTCATGATGAACTCTGCCAGAGTTTGAAGTTGGTTTGAAGGCTCTGACGAGCTAATGTATAAACACTTTATTCGATTTGCAGTTGTTAGCCAACGTGCATGAGTCATTTTCCCAGGGTGCTTTTGTGACAAACTTGAAGAGCAGTTTCTATTTGTGACAGCTTGACAAATATCCCAAAGCTATCGCTTGTGTGTGCTAAGATCATTTATGTCGATTTTCGGAAATTCGCTCGAAATGTCTACAAATTTCACAACTGGGAGGTTTTTACAGTTTGCCAATGCTTTTCCAGTAGGACCAGAAAATGCATTAGGGTCACTCGTTCCACCATCCAAATGCTGCACTAAATGTCGGAGTGGCAACTCATTAACGTGTAACTGGCAGATAAACCAGTGCAAGGGTTTCCCAATGGCTTCCCCAGAAAAGCGAATCACGCCGATTTTATAGCCAGTATTAACGATTGTTCCATCGCACCCTATTGCTACTAGTTGATGAATGTCAATATTCTTATTCTCCATGAATTGCAGCATCATTTGAGAAATACTCAAAGCTGATGATGAAGTTAGTGCTATGTCTCCAAGGTACTTGCTTCCAGGTTCCTTAATCATTGTAACGTGTTCTTCCAGGACTGTTTTTTTGGTACATCTTTCCCCCTACGCTCTCTTGCATTAGAGTTTTGTCCTTCCTTCCGTCAAAATAAAGTCCCTTCAGTGGTTCCAGCTGTCTTTCATTTCCTTGCTGATATTCTTTCCGATTTTTTCCCCTCTCTCTTCTTATTATGTCTATCAATTACATTTAAAGTGTCTTTTTTGGTAATCATCCCCAAATCATCCAAAACAGCGCTTGCAATGATGGCTCCAGCCAGATCTGAAACTCCGGTTCTGTCACAAGCTGTAGCTACCGCTGGATATCGGCTTGATCTTAACGTCTTTTTCCCTTCAGATTGAGTCATCCTGGATGTGGATGGGGAAAGGGAAGGCTTCAAGTGATCTGTGTCACTATCGAAGTTATGTGGATCCACGTAAGAATCTGGATCAGGGAATGTGAGCCTAGATGGCGTAACAGATGGCGAAATGTTTATTTTAAGACTTACTGCTTCTGTCTCTTTCTGCTTCCTATCCGCTCGTTTCCTCAGCTTTCAGTTTCTTTTAAGTCAACTGCGCCTATGGGCATTTGCCTAAGTGCCCGTTGGTCTATAAGAAAAGTTCTTTCCATTTTAGGGATCTTTTTATGCTTTGGGAAAGAACATTTGCTAAAAGAAACAAACTTACATGAAAAAATGTCGAACAATTTCCGTGAGTCTTTCACGAAGGTTTTAAGCTTCGTTTCTAAAGTTGTTGTTGACAATGTTTACATGCCAAAATATTTCTTTACCTTTCTGCACGCAGTGTGTCCGCTGCTGCCTTTCTGTATTAAGTTTCGAATTACCTCTGTATTTTATTTAAGAACAAAATGACGAGTTGCATACAAAACAATGGAAATACACATTTTTAACTATACGCTAAAAATCTGCTAAAAATCACGGGCTAAATGGAGACGGAAGATATCTTTTGTTTTTCCCAAACTTTGCATACGTGACCTACCCACCAGTACCCAACTTTTCCGCACTAGGGCAAAAACGAAATCGAAAACTTTTTTTTACGCTCCGCCCTACTGCGCATACATCAGGTGTATACAAGGAGCTATTCTTGATCTGATGTTCAAAATTTCTGTTGCATTTCGACTGAAGATATCTGAAAGTCGACTATAACAATGCCTCACCGAAAGATTCATGCTCATTACGAGCATATTTCACAGTTTGAAAGAGGTCGTGTCATCGGATTGAAAGAAGATGGTTGGTTCAAATCAAGGAATCGACATCTGGGTCGAAGCGATGCAGCGATTTAGACGGTTCTGGCAGGAGTGGGTAAAATTAAAAATTATAACAAAATAATAGGAAATTGAATTTACATTCATTTTCGTTTCTTCTCCAAAACATAGTTTCAGAGAAGCTATTTTTATTGAGCTATTTTTAGTCAGTCTATGTAAATTTGTGTCAGTCCTCAAAAGGATATTGCTATAAACTGATAAGTATTAATGGAGGTCTGTTCATTAATATGGACGATCATCAAGTTGCGCATATGACGGAATTTGAATCTTCTTTTTTAGTCTTCTTTTTTTAATTAAAAAAACAACAACATTATGTGCAAATCGAAGAATTGCTCGACATCTGGGTTGAAGCGATGCAGCGATTTAGACGATTCTGACAAAAGTGGGTAAAATTAAAAATTATAACACAATAAAGGGAAATTGAATTTACATTCATTTTCGTTTCTTCTCTATCTTGCCTTTTCTGTACAGCTTCTCATACGGAAATTTTCTTTAATAGAGACGTCTAACCCTGAAGCATGCAACAAACAGGAAGAAATGAAAAATGTAGGGAAAAAATAATATAATGAAACAAACAGTCAAAAAGTCCCCCAGAACACGCAAGTATGCCTACTTAACATTAATCGGAAAATGCAAATAGCAATTACAACATTTTTATTATAATAATCACGGTACTCAGCGATAAGTAATGATAATCATAACACAACAATATTCCAACCCCGTCATTGATTATAACCCATCCTACCTCGCATCCCTTTTTCTAACCCGTATTCAGACTGCGTTTGCTGAAGTATCCCGGAAAAATTACTCGCTCTGCAACGAGAAGAAAGTAAACAAAAAAAATGCGTTTGAAATCATATGTCTTAATAATTAATTGCGTAAATTAAGTGTCACTGGACATTTTTTTCCTCCCAATTATTTTAATTGCTCAATTAATTTGCAATTGATATGTTTCGAGAGCCTCATTAATTCGAGCTTTTTTTAGCCAGTCTATGTAAATTTGTGTCAGTCCTCAAAATGATATTGCTATAAACTGATAAGTATTAATGGAGGTCTATTCATTAATATGGACGATCGTCAAGTTGCGCATATGACGGAATTTGAATCTTCTTTCTTAATCTTCTTTTTTTAATTAAAAAAAATTGAGTCATGTGATAACATTGTGTCACGTGATTCTAGACCACACATCATTCGGTATTATTTTACTTAAAATTACTAATCAGTTTTTGTTCATAGTTATATATTTACATTCAAATACCCATTGGCGAAGACCAGGAACTGAACTACAAAGATTTTCGGATGATTTCATAATATGACATTACTAGCTGAATACCCGTACTTCGTTACGGAGTACATTCTAATTAAATACAGCGGTCGATGTATGCAATTAATAAAAAAAATATTTAAAATAAATACAACAGTCAATGTATGCAATTAATGTAAAAAACAACAAAAAATGTATTTATAAAAAAATCGTAACGGATATTTTTATAGGCAAAATAATGTAGAAGAAAATATTCAAATTAAATACAGCGGTCAAAGTATTCAATTAATTTGCATGTTTAATATCCATAAAACGTACTAATTTGAATTAAATTCTTTAAAAACTTCCATCTCAATTAGTCTAGTGGTTAAGTTTTATCTTTTACCGTATTTTAATATTTTTTTGTCCATTTATTTCGTTGTTATGCACCGCAAAACTAATTTAAAGTATCACAAAAAGAAAAGAAACCACGTGATCAGCATTCAATAAATTAAATTCTAAAAATTAATCTTTAAAAATTCACCAAAAATCAGAAAATGGAGGCAAAGATTAAAAAAAGATTTCATTTTAAAGGAACTTTTATGATTTTTCTTGTGATATAAATTTTATAACCCTCAAATTATTATTTTAAATGCAAACTTAAAAAAAGTTACTAAAACAGCTAAAAAATTTAATTCAAAAAATCCAAGAAGAATTTTTCAAAAATCTTTCTTAATGCACCCCTACACTCTAAGAAGAATCGCCATGCAAAATTTCAGCCCTTCATGTCCAGCGGTTTGTTATCTGTCAGTCAGTCAGTCAGTCACGGAACTGATTTATATATATAGACTAAAGGACAGTGACCAAATGCACATAATGTAATTTAACAGCGAGATAAAAAAAATTATCTTTTTTTTATAAATATCAGACTAGACCAGTAGTTACAAACTTTAGAAGATTGAAAACTCTTCTATAAAAATTCAATGGATCCTCTTTTTTAGTGGGTAATCTTTATTCAGTTATGATTAAACTATAAAAATAAGCAGATTTTTATCTTGAAAAAAACTGAAAACGATTTTGATGCCCTTTTAGAACAACCACGATTTGAAACGTAATTTAAAAAAAAATTCCAATGGCAAGAATTACAGGACAACACATATCAAAAAGACAAAAATACAAGATAGAAAAATGACATGAGTTAATTCATCAACTTATGTCTGGCAATCCAATAGGGCTCCCATAAAGAAACGGGAGGTAGAGCAGGACAAAAAGCAAGGTGAGGCATGTCCATTTCTTCTTGTTTATCACACAAGAGACAAAGAGGGTCGGGAGCCAAGTTATTTCTGTGGAGGTACTTGCGGAGGCAATCATGGCCAGAAAAAAGCCGTAGATTTGCCACAAATTTATTTCTAGGCCACCCGGGAATATCATGGACATGGGTAATCCAGAGCTTGTGACCGATTCTAGCCGCAACAACCTGTGAGAAGGAACACCTGAGGGTTGGTTTGGTTTGGTTTGGAGCGCTACGGTCAACTTTTTGCTACACGAGGTCTAATTAGACCGGGACCTACAGTTTAAAGACGATTCCGAACGGCTACAAACATCCATGCCAACAGTGAGACTCGAACCTACAGGATCTGAACGGAATGCCTGCGCTCTAGCCATTCGGCCATCACCGGACCCTGAGGGTCTTTTTGACTATCATCTTGATGGAATGGTACGTCAAATCCTGGTTGTTTAACTGTAAAACAAAAGCCCTTCTTTTCGCCAGGAAGTCAGCAGCCTCGTTCCCCTCAATTTCGCAGTGAGCAGGGATCCACTGCAAGGCAACTATTTTATTATGATCTGACAACCCTTCCAAAAGGTTAACACAGTCAATAATAGCTTTGGATAGAGAGACACAGGAGGAGCCTGAAGAGCTGCTCTCGAATCTGAAAGAACACATTGAGAGTCAGACTGAATGCCGTTTTTGTAGATCATTTTGCCGTAACAGCCGTTGCCCAGAATGCCCCACGAGGAGGTAGACCTACGTTGCACTCCTAAACGCAAAATAATAAGTAAGAGAAAATTTGGCAGCAGAATATAATAAGAAACTTCAACAAACTATTTGCTGTAGTATCTATGCCAGTGGTTCTGTGCGCCCGCGAAGGTGTTTGAATGCGCCCGTCATCATTTTGAAATTTCTTTCGTTTGATGTCTGATTTCTTTGTTTGATTCATCTGATGAGAACTTTTCGAATATCGTTGACCGTAAAAAATTCCTAATATTTAAAATGCTTCCTATAAAATAAAATCATACTCTGGTTCAATATATCTGTGCGAAGCCTTATGTTCAGCAATGAATATTATAAAATCAAAACCTCAGATCTCAAATTACTGGTGAACATCTGGACAATTGCTTGAGAACGGGAATATTATATTATGTTCCCAATTACGAAAAGGTATCTAATTCGGTTCGGAGTCAAAATTCTCATTAAATTTTAAAGAAAGTATTTATATGTAATAAACCCATTTATACTACTTGTTTTTTTTTATTTCCATGCACGTACTTTCAAAATAAAATAATCAAAATTTCATTTATGTTTTTCTTTTTTTTTGAAACATAATCATTGTAATAATACTAGAAGGTTGTTAACGTGCTGTAGAATACAAAATATTTCTATTATGTAAATAATGGTCCTCGGTAACACAAAAACCACTGGTTGTGCCCGCTATGCTCTCTGAAAAATTCGATGTGTTTTCCACCACGGGAAAGTTGAGAAACACTGATCTATACTATATCACCCATAACCCTTTGCGTCATTTAACGGGGTTATTTTCAGTCAAAACACGATTAATTTGAATTAAACCGAAGGTCCCGTAACTTTGAAAGCTTTCGATGGCCAGAAAGGATTAAGTTAACCTTTAGTTTACGGGGTCATATTTCCGATTCCCTCTTTAGAAAGGGAAATTTTATACCACCTTTGTAAGAACGGCCATTAAGGGGGTTATACACACACGCACATATATATATATATATATATATGTATGTTTATATATATATATATATATATATATATATATATGCATTCATGCATATATGTAATGCTTTTTAAGGTGATAACCTAAGATTTTTTTAAATCGGTGTTTTCCGCATGGCAACAGATTAAGCATAGCAACAGGTGTCCTAGCAACGAGTGAAACAGTTTCTATGGTGAAGATAAGTTTATTCCAGGCTCTGAGTTAGGGTAAAAGAGGCCTAGCAAGTACGATGTAATCGGTTGGAAGTAATCTGTATCCCTCTTGGAATATTGTAAAATTGTACATATTCATGCTTAAAAGTACTAATAAATATGTTTAACTAAAAAATACTTAACACACACTAATACTGTGTATAGTGTACACAACAATACTAATACACTATACTGTGTATTAGTATTGTTGTGTGTATACACAACAATACTAATACACACTAACAATACTAACACACAACAATACTAATACATACACACACACACACACATATATATATATATATATCCATTCTTGGAATAAATGCTATCCCACCCCGTAAGGGAAAGGTTAATCTCTAATACCACAATTAAGTTGTTTGGCAACATTTACAGGTGTAATTTTCATACAATAGTTAATGAACTGTAAAAATTAGTTACTTTATAACTTGAAAAAATTACAAACGATGTTTATCCATTTTTCATATAACTTTGATTTAAAACAACAAAAGTAAAAAATATTAAAAAGAACATGCTTGGCAGTGTGAAAGGGAATTGGCACTGTACTAACTCTATACTGGAGAGAGAGACTGGGGTGGTATAATGTCTATAATGGAGAATTCGGAAGTAGAGGCACTGTTGTTATACTGAAGACCCTACTTGAAAATAGACGACAAATTTCTGGACGAGGGATCGGAAACAGGATTGGACGACATCGTTCTCAGAAGTTTTAGCCGGAAATAGTGGTGATATTACATTTGCGTTGACAAATAACTCAGTTCGTAGCGACTCCTGGCAACTAACTATCCTGGATGATTGTAACTCAAATGATTTCTACTTACACATGTTTGAGTCGACTCTCTTTTATTTTAAAACTACGTAGTAATAATACACTTAATACATAAATATCATAGATGAATCTTTCATCAATAGTACAAGCAAGTACTCCTCCGCAAAGTATAAAACTGGCAAAAACATGGCCAGGCTGGATAAGTTTTCGTAAGTCTAAATCAAGTCAGAGAGTATATCTGATAAAATTTCTTTCGAGCCGAGCAAAAGAGGGAGCGAGGGTTGCCAGAGAAAACGTGAACCAAACCTCGCCAAACGCTGAAGCCTACGAAAGGTAGAAAAAAAGCAGAGCATTAAGTAAAAGGGCGAGTAACGGCGAAAACTGGTAGGCGTGTACCAATGACGTGAAGACGCGGGAACATAAGACACGCTCATTGGCTGTGCAGGAGAGACCTGGCGACTTATGACATCTGGCGATTTCGCTCCAACGCGGTTGTTTCTCAAAAGCTGCACGAATACACACGATATTGCCACACTTAGGTGAAACTCAATACGCATAGAAAAAGAACAGACGAACGTCACTATGGGCGTTACCTACAAGAATAACACAGTGCAGGGAAGGAGGTTCCCATATCGTATGCTGAATGTTAGCACGACATAGGAAACCGTAAATTTAAAAGTAGCCCTGGGAAAGATCCGTAATGGTTTATTTCAACAATGTCATGCCGATTCAACCTACGCACAGGTGTGCATGAAAGAGCGAGACATCGTTAAAATGAAGACCACCTTGAATTCAAAAGATCAGGACTAAAGAAAACACCTGCTACTGCTAAGATAAAATACCTACCCTGACAGAGTTAGATTTTAACAAGTTATTAATTAATTTTAAGTTTCAATTAAGAAAATTACTACACATTAACTGTAGCGATAAAATCCACGCTACAGGCAGCAAATTCATATGCACTAAATATGTTCTTTTTCCAGTTTTGTAATCACAACTGTGTTAATCAAGAAGATCAATCACATGAGGCTTTTCAATAGATCTTTCAAGTATGATTTTTTACGTATTCAGTTCTACCCTCTGCATAAATAGATTCCTGATAATTTTTTGTTTGCATTAAAATTTTTGAAGGCTTATTTTTACTGATTTCAATGAAGGTAACTACGTGATGATAGAAAGCAGAGAAAGAACTACAATGAAAATTAATGAAAATGTATACTCTACATGGTTCGATAATGTTGGTAGACTTAGGATTTTCAAAAACCTGATGAAAAGTTTAATTAAATTTTTTCCCTAAACGAATTTTGCTACACAATTAGAAATTTGAAACTTTTTATTTGTACTGAAAACATTAAAATACCACTCTTCACAAGCAAAAGATTCGAAAATGCAAAAATGGCTTGTAAGAAAAACAATGTAAGTATGCAGTGGCGAGAGATTTTTACGCAATATTTTTTAAATACTTCAAATATACACCCAGTCTAGCGGGAAGGGAGCAAATACAAAATTCCATACTTTTGTCTTACCACATAGGGATTTTAGAGCATGAAAGTTGATCTTCCATTGAATAAATGTCAATCGCTGTACGTCACCAGTTTGTCATTCCTGGATATTTTTTTTGTTTGAGTTTTGCGTTTCCACAAACTTCGATGTTCTGGATATCAGAAGTCCAGGCAAGTTACAGCTAGTATCGGGATAAATTTAAAATTTACTCTCTCAACTATAATGTGTACAGGGGGATTTCTTTTATGATTCCGCTTGAATCATCTAAACCAGGAGTTCCCAACTGTGGTTCGTGAAGTGTTTTCTGAGTGGTGTTGGGTCGCCACGGTTTCATTCAATTAAAACAACTTTTTTAGCGAATTTCACCATAAAAAAATTGTCAATGTTTATTACCAACCACCTTTATTTGGTGGTAAAGGAAAATCTTGGTTACTTATAACGTACATTACAAAAATTCTAAATGTCAGTTTCTCATTCACCAGAAAAAAATTAAAATGCTAAATTAAACATTAAGTTAGAATAAAATTATGGAAAATCCATTTAAGAATTTTTTTCTTTATGTATTAAAAAGGCCTTTTTAATGATAATATGCAGGGGGGGAGGGGAAGGGCACAGGATGAGTGGAAATTGTTGAAGGAAGACTCGAAAAAGGTTGCGAAACACTGATCTGAACCATCTAACATGTAATCTTTAATAGGTTATTATTAGGGATACGTAATTTTCGTATTTACGAAATAGATGCGAGTAAATGTGAAAATTATTTTTTTACTACTTTTCGGCGAAAACTCGATGATAAACGGTTTTCTAAGCGAAATTAGATAATAATAGTAATAATTTATTCACATAATTGCTTATCTAAGACAATCCAAGGTCTTTAACTGAGAGATCTCGCTCTCGAAATTTGCATAATACTTATTTCTAAAGACTTAAGGAAGATAATATGGAGACTACTACAATGTTATCTTTTAAGTAAGAATTTTGATACTTACCTAACCAAGTAAAATTGTGATTTTTTTTAATAAATGAGAAAAGTTTGAATATATATATATATATATATATATATATATATATATATATATATATATATATATATATATATATATATATATATATATATATATACAGTGGAATCTCGATCTATCGTTTTCGGATCCATCGCTTTGCCGTATGTGTCGTTCGTTCATTTTATCCAGTCCCAACGATCATATTGCTTTGTTATGTTTCCGTATCTATCATTTTCCCGCATTTATCGTTTATTTCAATCGGTCCCATGAAAAACGATAGATCGAGTTTCCACTGTATATATATATATATATATATATATATATATATATATATATATATATATATATATAATTTTTTTTTGCGAATAAATCCGAAATTTTATATATTGTCATTATATTTTACGCGAAGTTTACGTACCCCTAGTTATTATCTGATTTTTGTATCTTCTCAAATGCTTATCTTTTTTGATATAAGAAAGCTGGTTAAAATTAAAGCTGGTGTCGAGATTAATTAAAATTTACAGTATTCATAAATGAATTCTGGGTCATTTAATTTATTACTCCTCTCGAGTCAACATTTTTTTGACCCATTTTATGACTACTTTTTGAGGTTTTATTGCATATGACCAGTTCTATCCAATCTTCGTCATATGTCTCTAATTTTCTCCCATAATATATGGGTATTAATACTACACTAACTTCCTGTTAATACCGAATTTTAATTCTGAGTCAGTGCGATGCTTTATCAGAGAGATACTTCAGGTGTTAGGTATAGTTCATCGCCAGCTGAATGAAATTTGAAGGGAAAAAAAAAATACGAGCTCGCTGGGACAGTATCTATGACAGGCATTTTCGTTATCGCCTATGAGGTCATAAATTGTTAAACTCAAGGATATTGCAGCTCATAAAGGGCCATAAACGTGAGTCGGTGAATAAATGTCCATGCTGGGGGTGTTCCAGAGGATGTAAGAAATGCTTGGAATCACGGTGCGTAAATCAGGAATTGTACTGCAAACAGAAATTGAGTGAATGATAGGCAACGTGTTTTCTAATGATAAGTTCGCAGTAAAGTGAGTTATATTTTGTGGTACTCAAGCTTCTTGCATTTCTTCTAGATAAGTTGCATAGTTTTTGCGCTTTCCGGAAATGACATTTTGGATTTAATGGCTGAATTTAAGCATTTTTTTCTGCCATGCATTTCAGGGCAAGATGGTAACCCGATACTATGCAACTCTAAAACAAACAGGGGAGAAAATGAAAATATTAAACCTGTCAAAATATCTGATTTTTTTGACAGGAGGTTAAAAAAAACTTTTTTTTTCTCAGATAAATGTGTTTTAATGGTTAAAGAATCGAAAATGGATATACCACAACTGTTTGTGACGAATCCGTACCTTCCTTAGAATGTTTTACAAGGCGTTCGTTGATTTTCGTCGTTACCGAATGAGCACGAATGACACTGAACGTTCTGATCGCCCTTCTGGTTTCACTAAGCCAGGAATTATTTAAAAAAAAATTCCTGATTTGGGGATGCACGGTTGATGATTAAGAGAGAATGAGATTTTGAGGCTGCTGGCATCTCATCAGAGAGCGTACGCAATATTTTGCGTGAATATTTGGATATGTGAAAGCTGTCTGCAAGCCGGGTGCGACGTTTGCTAACATTCGATCAAAAACATGAACTGTTGGACACTTCGAAGCAAAAATTGTAGCTGTTTCAAAGAAATTCGATGAACTTTCGCTTCGTTTCGTAACAGTTGAAGAAACATGGATACATACATCACTCCAAGACAGAAACGAAAAAGCAGTTGAAACAGGGTTGAACCGAGTGAACTGTCCTTAAGAAATTGGACATGGTTCCATCAGTAGAAAAGGTTATGGCCACAGTTTTTTTCGGACTCCCATGGTATAATCTTTATTGTCAGCTTGGAAAAGAGCAAAACAATCACCAGAGTATACCAAGCATCCTTACTGGATTATTTTAAATAGCAAAATTAAGAAAAAAAGACCACATTTAGCGATAAAAAAGGGTTCTTCTGCATCATGACAAAGCTTCGGCTTATTCATTCTGCGATTTCGGAGGCAAAACGCTTAGAATTCTTCCACTTTCTCTGTATTCTCCATATTCAGCCAACTTAAACTACTAAATGTTTCCTAATACGAAAAAAAATTTAAAGCATAAATTTGTGTTAAATTCTAAAGTGATTGGTGGAATAAACGTTTGTTTTGTGGAGCTGGAAAAGCTTTACTTTTTGGAGAGGATTAAAAAGTTGAAGATCGTTGGATCAAATGTATCGACACTAAGGGAGATTAGTCCTGTACATAAAAAAAAGCTTTTTCAAAGAAACGTGGTTTTAATTATTTTCGCTCTGACGATAAAACGACCCTCGTACCCCCCTCCCCCCACACACTTATACAGGGTGATTTTTATTAAATTGACACTACTCAGAGCCACCTATAGCACGATCTATCAGCCGGAATTCCACCAAAATTGATAGAGGGACTAAGGACGACACGGGAAAGAGTTTCCGTGAAAAAAAGTTCCAAAAGTCGCCGATAGGGGAAGATATGGCGCTGTTGTTGTTGGCGCACAAGAGAATTTGCATAAAACGCAAGTAAATAATCAAAATGCAAATTCATGACTACATAGTCGACAGCAGTGCCAGTATTTTGGGCTATAAAGATTTGTGCGGAATCTGTTACGCCATCGCTTTACAGAAGAAAGGGTCACCAGTCGCTTTTTTCCACTTGCATGGCAACCTAGCTCCCCGGACCTAACCCATGTGACTTCTTTCTGTGGGGTTATTTAAAGTCTAAGGTGTATCTTGGTGGAGTTTGTAATTTGGAAGGGCCCTAAAGGTGAACATATCCCGCACCGTGATGAACATTCCTGGTGACATGTTACGCTCGGCCGTTGAGAACGTAGTGTTCAGGATGCAATGTGTCGTCCACTAGGATGGTAGTCACAATGAAGGAGGGAGAAGAAAATTAGCTGTATAAAGTGGTGTTCCAGTGAAATTATTTTGTTATTAATTTGTCTGCTTATTACAACTTTTTCGGTATTCACCCCTTATCTTTATAGCCCGAAATACTGGCGCTACTGTCAACTACGTAGTCGTGAATTTACATTTTGATGTTTTACTTGCGTTTTGTGCAAATTCTCGGGTGCGCCGAGAGCAACAGCGCCATATATTCCCCTATCGGCGACTTTTGAAACTTTTTCCCATGTCGTCCTTAATCCCTCCATCAATTTTGGTGAAATTCTGGTTGATAGATCACGCTACAGATGGCTCTGAGTACTGTCAGTTTAATAAAAATCACCCTGTATATGGTGTTGGCACTTTTCACCAGCATACCGTAGAACTCCCGAGAAAAGCCATATTTGCGCATGTGCACTTGCGACAGTAACTGCTCCTCCCAGAGTACGAAGCGAACGTAGTCGAAAAAAACTCTGTGTATAGTAGAAGCGTGGTAGTAACGTCGTTGTTTTCTGTAAATGTAGTTATTCATTAGTTTGCGTAGTTCATTAGTTTTTTCTATTTTTATAGTTAAGTTCGTGTTAAATAAAAATATTATGAAGACAAGATATTGAGCCAGCAGTCTCTTCGTTATTTACTGAATCCCGGACTAAAACGGCAAGTCAATGCCTTTCTGATTTACATTATCATGACTTAATTATAATCTGACTTACAATGTGCAATATACATTATACACTGTATATTGATGAAATAAAATATATGTATTGATTGATTGTAGTGTTTTGTTCTACGATATTTGTGAATGATGACTCCACACAACAGCGACAAAAGTGTATTTTCTGTTTAGCCTTAAATAGCTAGCAAATATTACTGTCATTTAGGGCTTCGACAAAGATCAGCAAAAGACCTCAGATTTGACACAATACTCACAGGCACAATATCAGGCTTATAGTTCATACACAGCAGCTAAATTTCAGCATAAAATTGAAAGCATGACGACTTTGGAACCAAGCGCGGCATGCTTATATACCCTTGGCAGCATTATCGATTGCTATAGAAATGGAAACTTCGAGAACTCTATAACCACGCCACCTAGGTGAAATCTGATGGGTTCTCCGGACTCCCAAACAATCACTAAATTTTAACAATTTTATCGCCAAGCTTGCCAAAATTCTCGAAAATATTGCCAAAGAGTCATATATATAAATCTAACACTCACTGACAGTTAAAAAAAGGCGTTTAACACAAAAAAAATATAAATTTAGAAGAAACAAAGAATATTTACACATGTATAGAAATATTTACCTCTAATCACAACAATATATATACTATATATTTATATGAAATGTCCGGATGGACATTTTATGAAATAGTAGATTACATCATGGCCGGAAAATAATAAAATCAGCTTCAGGAACAAACTAATTTATTAAACAGTAAAGCAACACATCTTAGTCGCTTCGAGCCAGTCCAGCGTCTCCCGCAAAACGCGCCAAAATAGAATTAGGTCAGAGAGGTTGCCAGAATTGGCGGAGGAAGTTAGTATGTGGGAAGGCGAAGCGTTTACGCCAAGACAAGAAGGAGGGGTTAGCAGGCCAGAGATGACTTATAGAATGGGCGATTATAGGTAGTTAGTAATATTATCACACACACACACACACACACATATATATATATATTATATATATAATATATATAATATATATATATATATATTATGTATATATATATAATATATATATATATATATATATATATATATATATATATATATATATATATATATATATATATATATATATATATATATATATATATATATATATGAGGCTGTGAAAGGCAAAGTAAGTCAGTCAAGTGGTTAAGTCCAAAGCGTTTAACTGCAAAATTTACAAGAAATTCCACTATAAAATGAACAGATTATAATTCATAATAATTATTATAATATTGCAAATAATAATTATTTGCAATTCCACTATAAATTGAACATGGAGATTAGATTTTTCCCCTCAAATAAAAAAAGTTGAAAATGTGACTTACACCTCTTTGCCTTTCACTGCCTCATATATATATATATATATATATATATATATATATATAATTATTTAAAAGAAAATTTCAAATTATTCGCGATTTTTCATATATATAATAATTATTACGTATAAGAAAATCAGTCCCCAATCGCCATATAAAAATAAAATTTTGCGTTTTGACACTCTTAAAAGACCAACTCAATGTTTTCTGGACAGGATCTCTTTCCAGTTATACCACTGGACCATGAATCCTATGGAATTAAACTCAGAACATTATTACTTTTTATGCTTCACCCTATTATAAAGAAATTGGCACATTTTATATATAGAAGGTATGGAGATACAGGCCACAGTTTCTCTTTCAGTCACGAAGAAAAGGAAAACACTGTCATTGCTTAACCCTTTCGCGACGGCAGTTCCGATCACGCGCTTTCCTCTGAGGCCGGAGGTTTTTCTCGTGAGCGTACCCTCCAGGCCGGCGGTTTTTCAAGCGCTAAGCCTAAATTTACGAAAAATTCCAAAATAGTAACATTTACGAGCAAATCTATTTATTTAAGCTATATATGGGTTACTTACACATTCTTTTATTATTTCTCCACTAAAAGATTTTTGTTATACAGTAAAATATTTTTTGCTGGGACATACTGTCGAAATCCTAGTCGCCCTTTCCATACTAAGAGACTTTCATCAACTGATATATTCCTATCAGGAATATATCAAGAACTCTGAAAGTTTTGAATGATTAAATCTAAAAAAGGTTTAAATTTTTCAATCTTTTTGGCATCAGAAGAAGTAAAATGCAAGTATCGAAGAATTTTCATGCACTGGTCCCGAGTGATAACCTTACTGAAAAAAGGTGTTGCAATCATGGGATTCGTTGAGTAGTACATCTTAATTTTCATTTTTTTTTCACAATACCCATCAAAATTGTCAAAGCAAATTAAACATTTCTTCTTTAGTTACAGGCAAAAAATACTTTGAGGATGAACTCTATTCACTTTCCGGGTTTGCGTACCTCTCATACGCATTAATTTGGTTAGTATAATATAATTCGCATTAATTTAGTTATTAAATCCATTACAGTTTCATAAAATAAAACCTAAAAAAATCAAATTCATTTGATACAACATCATCGACTTTTATTCCACATGCCACTGTGAATGTTAGTTGAGTTAAATCCCTTACACGAGAAGACCACGAAGAAGCACCGTCCTGTGATATACTCAGAATAGAAATGTCTGATATATCTTCATCATCACTATGATCTCGGTGCTCCAAATCAACAGATTCACCCCACGAGATTCACTGGAAGATATCACTGTCAATACTTTCAGAATTTGTTTCAGATTCCGACACATTTCTCATCAATTCAGAAATTTCGTCTTCTGTCAAATATTTTCTCCTTTTCGCCATATTAAATACTCAAAGGAAAGAAATCTCACTTCAACAGGGTCTGATTCTGACTCAAAACTAAACAGTGAACCCATATACCCAATGCTGCAATCCCACCGCAAAAGAAAAACAAAATTGCTCGTAAACAAAGACCACGTGCAAAGTTTAAATGCCCTACCCTCTGACAGCCAGACGCAATACATCCCTTCGTCCGTTTGTTTACATAAAACGATAGTCAGCATGTGATTCATACTAGTCTTGTTTTCGAATAGAAGGTCCCAACTACGTGTACTCCAAATTTCATAGACATGCGGTGCCATCTTGTGCCCCAAAAATTAACTAATAAAACGTTCCGAACTACTGACACGGATAGGTGACGGTCGGCCAGAAACGCGGATAGCTGCTGTCGCGTACACGTGACGGTCGGCCAGAAACGCGGATAGCTGCTGTCACGTATACGTGACGTTCGCCGCGAAAGGGTTAAGGAAGGGTTCACCCAATTATATTTAATAGTTTCTATTTTAGGCAACAGCGGGGATTTCATTGTTATGAATGAAAAGGAAACTGGCACGTATCTTCATACCTTCTTTATATAAAATCCGCTAGTTTCTCTCTAATTAAGTGACCATGAAAAAAAATAATATCCTAGGTTTAATTCTGCAGGATCTATAGAACTGTTTAACCCTTTCGCGGCGAACGTCACGTATACGTGACAGCAGCTATCCGCGTTTCTGGCCGACCGTCACGTGTACGCGACAGCAGCTATCCGCGTTTCTGGCCGACCGTCACCTATCCGTGTCAGTAGTTCGGAACGTTTTATTAGTTAATTTTTGGGGCACAAGATGGCACCGCATGTCTATGAAATTTGGAGTACACGTAGTTGGGACCTTCTATTCGAAAACAAGACTAGTATGAATCACATGCTGACTATCGTTTTATGTAAACAAACGGACGAAGGGATGTATTGCGTCTGGCTGTCAGAGGGTAGGGCATTTAAACTTTGCACGTGGTCTTTGTTTACGAGCAATTTTGTTTTTCTTTTGCGGTGGGATTGCAGCATTGGGTATATGGGTTCACTGTTTAGTTTTGAGTCAGAATCAGACCCTGTTGAAGTGAGATTTCTTTCCTTTGAGTATTTAATATGGCGAAAAGGAGAAAATATTTGACAGAAGACGAAATTTCTGAATTGATGAGAAATGTGTCGGAATCTGAAACAAATTCTGAAAGTATTGACAGTGATATCTTCCAGTGAATCTCGTGGGGTGAATCTGTTGATTTGGAGCACCGAGATCATAGTGATGATGAAGATATATCAGACATTTCTATTCTGAGTATATCACAGGACGGTGCTTCTTCGTGGTCTTCTCGTGTAAGGGATTTAACTCAACTAACATTCACAGTGGCATGTGGAATAAAAGTCGATGATGTTGTATCAAATGAATTTGATTTTTTTTAGGTTTTATTTTATGAAACTGTAATGGATTTAATAACTAAATTAATGCGAATTATATTATACTAACCAAATTAATGCGTATGAGAGGTACGCAAACCCGGAAAGTGAATAGAGTTCATCCTCAAAGTATTTTTTGCCTGTAACTAAAGAAGAAATGTTTAATTTGCTTTGACAATTTTGATGGGTATTGTGAAAAAAAAATGAAAATTAAGATGTACTACTCAACGAATCCCATGATTGCAACACCTTTTTTCAGTAAGGTTATCACTCGGGACCAGTGCATGAAAATTCTTCGATACTTGCATTTTACTTCTTCTGATGCCAAAAAGATTGAAAAATTTAAACCTTTTTTAGATTTAATCATTCAAAACTTTCAGAGTTCTTGATATATTCCTGATAGGAATATATCAGTTGATGAAAGTCTCTTAGTATGGAAAGGGCGACTAGGATTTCGACAGTATGTCCCAGCAAAAAATATTTTACTGTATAACAAAAATCTTTTAGTGGAGAAATAATAAAAGAATGTGTAAGTAACCCATATATAGCTTAAATAAATAGATTTGCTCGTAAATGTTACTATTTTGGAATTTTTCGTAAATTTAGGCTTAGCGCTTGAAAAACCGCCGGCCTGGAGGGTACGCTCACGAGAAAAACCTCCGGCCTCAGAGGAAAGCGCGTGATCGGAACTGCCGTCGCGAAAGGGTTAATCTACTGACATCGTATTTCAATCCCACTGGACGCCGGAACCGGGCTGTGGTTTCAGGACGTTCATATTTCTATAAATCACCGATTCGACAACAGATGGCGCTAGAAACTTTAATTTATGACATCCTAATGGAAGAAAATCAAAATTCATTCATCAAACAGTGAGGTCATTTTTTTTTTTTTTTATCGATTTTGTTTACACCTACTCGCACGACAAGAATTTGTTTTAATGAAGTTTATTACGAAGATAAATAGCTTTGATATTCTATGTATAATAAGAAAAAAAAATCAACGAAATCTTGAAGCAGTTGAACGAGAGTAAGGGCATTTTATATTCGCAAATACCCTAATTTCCCAGTAATTAATTAATGCACCGCTGTGTTCGCGGAAAACCTGAAAACTCGGTAGTCAAAAAATAACCCTGTGTTACGTCAGAAAAAAATAGAAAAACGCTATTCAGAGATGTTTTATTCAAATTTCATATAGTCATACAAAAAGGGTTAAATTAACATAATGAAATTTACACCTTCAGTTTTAAATCTGTTACATCTCATTGTTTTTAATTCCTTACATTTCCGTTTTCTCGTGCATGTATAATCCTTAAGGGGACCTGGAACCTTAAACCTCGAAATTTTAATTTCTTTTTTTAATTCTAAATACAGAATGAGAATAATTAATATTCGTTTTGACTACATTGAAGACCCTTAGAAATAAAAATAAAGATAGCTCAATAATGCCTATTTTTCAAAAATTTTTTTCAAAAATGTTAGAATCCCTGTGTATTCTATATCATTTAAAACCTTAATTTCTTTAATATAGGTTTATCATATATATATATATATATATATATATATATATATATATATATATATATATATCTGTGGCTTGGTACAAGAAGTGCCTAAGTCAGTTTTTTCCAAGGTGACTTTGTTTGGTTATGTCTCTTTAAAAAAATGTTATTTTCAATGTAAGAAGTACCCAAAGTCTGTCCGATGCTTTAAAAGTGTTTTCTAAACAAATTTTTCAAGAGACATAAGCAAACAAAGTCATCTTGGAAAAAACTGACTTAGGCACTTGTACCAAGCCTCATATATATATATATATATATATATATATATATATATATATATATATATATATATATATATATATATATATGAATATATATATATATATATATATATATATATATATATATATATAGTTATGCAATGATTTTCTTTCTGTATGTATTAAAAGCCAAAAAAATTTTTTTTTTAATTGCCTGTTATTTTTTTTAATGTTTTTGCATGTTTATATTTCATTTTATGGTCTATAAATTTGAAAAATATTTGTAGTTTCAAAGAATAATGCACAGTTTTGTATTTAACTCTTTCATCAACAATCATGGAGCATTTTGAATAATTCTAGCAATTTTGAAGAATCTTTTTGAAAAACAGGTCCCATTCTTCCAGAAATTCTTATTTGGGAATTCTAAGTGTCTTAGATGTAGTAAGAAACAATATTAATTATTCTCATTTTGTATACAGAGGAAAATATCGGAAAAAAAAACTAGGTTGAATCTCCCTTGTCCCTTTAAAAAAGATTACTCAAACTAATAATTTGGATGCTAAAAGTAGACATTGAAAAAGTAGACATTGAAAAAGTAACATTGAAAATGTTTTTTTGAAAATATCGCATGAAGAAAAATAATAGAAAATTGTTATTTATAAGTATGACATACGCCCTATACTTGAGTATTTCCCACTTTTTCCGAGGACAACGCAGTGATAAATTTTGTAAACACCTACGTAATTTACATTTTTACGTAATTTACTTGACTTACATTTCGTAAATGTTATAATACAGCGATTTTTAACCAAATAATTCGCACATAAAAATTATCATACTTGAATAATGATTTAAACATTTCTTTTCGCATCCTTTTAAAAACAAAACCATCAAAGATGACTGGCTTAAAATTTTTTGTCTATCTCCTTCAATTTTAACGATCTAGTTTGAATGTCAGTTGAGAGTCTAGTAATTATTACATCCCTAATAATCTGTCTGCGCTATCATTAATCTACATAATTATATACTTTAACACAGTAAGGTTAATATACATAATTAATTGTACGTGTTTTTGTTATATATTTACTTATTCATTATAATAACAATTATAATAGTTATTATCATTTATTATATGTAATTAATTAATTATTTAGGATAATTATTAGTGAGTTATATAATTGTTTATTATCTAAAGGTTTTTGGGCCCTTTTCAGAAAAAGCCGGAATACGGTGTGCTTCCAATTTCTTATTATATATATAATAGCCCTTGTCTCTGTATAACATTTCCGGGCTGTACTCATCTTTCAATTGAAGCCCTCAGTAAACAAAATGCCGGTTAGGCTTAATTTCAATTTCAGATGCGGATCAGAATTTTTTCTTACCTAAAAACTAATATCTTCTCCATCAAATCACGTTTGTTCAGCCTATTTTTCTATAAAACATTCAGAACTGAAAAAAATTAGATGTTTTTAGCTGTATATTTAACAGTTTTTAAAAATCTGTTTACTTTTGCGATGAATTCTGAAAGTAAACAAACTTGAATGTGAATGAATCAAGTAACTCAAGTATTCATATCGCGTAGTGAGCTGTAAAAAACTGGATGGCAGTCTACTACTCCAATCGCATGAAAAACTAAATAAATAAAAAATAATAAAAGGGTTTGCTTTTACAAGGTGTGGATTAAATGCAATATTGTTAGATAATTCGGGATATTTTTTAACTTTCATATACTTTTTCCATTATGACGTCATTATTAGTATTATGACGTCAAAATGACGGGTTGGATGGCAGTCTACTACTCCAATCGCATGAAAAACTAAATAAATAAAAAATAATGAAAGGGTTTGCTTTTACAAGGTGTGGATTAAAAGCAATATTGTTAGATAATTCGGGATATTTTTTAACTTTCATATACTTTTTTCCATTATGACGTCAATATTAGTATTATGACGTCAAAATGACGGGTTACCTTCTAGTTTATACAGAATAAAAGAGTACAGGTCCAGAGGTAGGTTGAAGGCCAAAGGAGTACGGGTCTCTCGTAAATGCAAATCCTACAGTAATTTTTGCAATGTATGAATCGAAAATGACTCTTTATTATGTTTTCTCAGACACAATGGGCTCGCCCCAATTTTTTTCCGGCTACAAAAAATTTAGTAGCGGACTTCTTAAACCTCTGTTTCCGGGTATTGCGAAAATTTACACAACCCCTAAAATTTGTTACGCTTAAAATGCTTTAATTACGCCTTTATCCAGTCACACATCTAATATTACCATGATCACTGTTAAAAGGAGGTTGAGGGTGCTGCCCGCTGAACACAAAGTTAGTTACAATTTAGGTATTTAGTATCGACCTATGCTGTTTTGATGTGCTGTATAAGCAAGTTTTCCTGGCATATTATGTTCACATAACTTACTTCTCGCAGTTTTCGTTAAGGCTTTTGTGTACTAACCCTATTGGATTCTTTCACCTCAATGTTAACATATGGAGAAAATTTGTCTACTATTTTCATGTACATAAACGCAATATGTCCAAGAAAAAATGGTATTTTCAGATAGCTTGAACTTTTCTATTCCTTTCTACAGGATTCATTTTATAAATTTTGTCCACCAAAGGAATATATGAGCGTTTAAAACACATTATACTAGATCCCCCCCGAATAATTTAAATTAAAATATATTATTTGCATTTTTTTAAACGAAAAATGCTCCAAGGTGTAATTTTTTTTTCACTATTACGGAGTACAAATTTAAAAAAAAATCTTTGAATCTAAGTCGACAATCCTTGGACACATTTTCTCCATAGGTTAATACTGAGGTGAGTGAATCCAATAGCGTTAGTACACAGCAGCTTTAAAAGCAGAATAGAAGAAATAATAAGTCGCCAGCTTTAATAGACTGTCATTCAAACAGTCTTTTTTTACCCATACTTAAAGCTATACACAGTGCTTCAAATAAGTTTTAAGACTGGCTCTGTAAAAAGAAATGGAAACAAGAAATTAATACCTGTTTTGGTTTTTTATTCAAAATAGAACCCTGTGGCTTCAATGCACTTTTTACAGCGATTTATTAATGAATCAAACGCCTGTTGTAAATCACTTTGTAGAATGGCCTCCAAAGCACGCGTCGAGGCTTCTTGTATGGTCGAAATATCCTCCAAATAACACCCTTTTAACTTCATTTTAAGTTTTGGGAATAAGGAGTAGTCACAGGGTGCTAAATCAGGTGAATACGGTGGATGGTTCAACACGCAGACATTATTTTTTGCCAAAAGTCGACGAACAATAAGGGAGGTGTGAATGGGTGCATTGTCGTGTAACAAACACCAACTGCTTTCAGTCCTTGTGTAGTCTGGACGAATGCGACGAATTCTGGCCATCAAACGCTTTAAAACAGCTAAGTAGTATTGACCTGTAATTGTTTGTCCAGTTGGAACAAATTCTTTGTGGATAATACCTTTAATATCGAAGAATGTAATGACATTGTTTTGATTTTGGATGGAACTTTTCTTGCTTTTTTGGCTTGGATTTGGTGACTTCCATTCCGCCCTTTGTCGCTTTGTTTCAGGATCATATTGGAAACACCAGGTTTCATCACCTGTAACAATGGACTTCAAGAAGTTTGAATCGTTTTCAGCGGCTGAAATGATGTCTCTGCAATGTGCACTTTTCATTGCTTTTTTTTTCAGGGGTTAAAGTGTGTGGAACAAATTTAGCACACACTTTTGTTTTTCCCAAATCTTCATGCAGGATGGTTCGAATTGTTTCTTTGTTGATGTTTAAAGAGTCTTCCATCATTCTCAGTCATGCACAGCGATCGTTTGTTACGAAATTTCGTACTTTCTCAATAACTTCAGGTGTTCTAGATGAAATTGGTCTTCCACTACGCTGATCATCTTCTACCGTATCTCTTCCGTCCAAAAAAACGTTTGTGTCACACAAAAACATTTGATCTACTTAAATAACAGTCACCGTAAACTTGTTTCATGAGTTGGTATGTTTCCGAAGCACTTTTACCAAGTTTTGTGTTAAATTTAATTACAGCTCTTTGCTTCATCTTAAAAAATCAACATGAAAAAAATTCACTTCTGCAATGAATGCTCGCCTTCTCTCAACTACTTAACGAAATGCTCTCAACTTGTTGACAGTGTACCAGCAGACGACGGACGTTATGACACATGCACATTTACACTGACAGCGCCATTACAACCTGCGCTCTGATACGAGTCTTAAAACTTATTTGACGCACTGTGTATGTAAAGCTATATGTAAAAAGCAATATGATCGCAGGGGACCCGTTGGTATAAGTAACTCGTAATACTAATGTAGACACAGATTATTGTCTATTTTACATCTCGTTTAATATAAAATCAATATCTAGACTAATAATAATGTACATAAGTTTGTTCCGAAGAACGCTGATAACATTAATGAGAGAGTGGTTCATAATCACAGTTCGATCTAGAATTCACGTCTAGTCTCTATTCCCTCCGTTCTCCAGTACCTCAATATCTCATCATGGTTCAGTCTAAAAAAAGCCCTGTCTAATCATCTTTTCTTCATTTATACTTTTTTCCTCGTTCTCGAATGTTCCATTGTCTCATGTGTCTGATGCAATCCCTCACAGCTTTTCGTCACCTGGTCACCTCCAGGCCTGCGTTCCTTTTTTGTCAGCCCGACACCCCCGGCCTTCCATTGTCTCTTTGTGGTCTTTTGCTAACGAATGACCCTTTTTTCCACTTAGGGAAGTGGTCGCCGCACCATAGTCTGTTTAACGGTCTGCAAGATTCCTTTGGCAAAGAGTCACATCTGTACTGGATTTTCCGAAGCTAGGATTGAGTCTGTTTTCAGACTATGTGAGAGTCTCACACTATATTTGCCAAGAAGGAATAATTGCTTTTCCACTGCTGTATCACAGATAGCGCGAGCTTTTCTGCACCTTGCTACAGGATTCATTTTATAAATTTCGTCCCTCAAAGGAATTTATGAGCGTTTAAAACACATTATACTAGATTTCCCCCCCCCCCGGAATAATTTAAATTTTAAAATATTATTTGCATTTTTTTAAAAAAAACGAGAAAGTAGCAAGATGTAAAATTTCTTTCCCATTACGGAGTACAATTAAAAAAAAAATGTTTAAACCCAAGTCGGCAATTCTTGGACGAATTTTCTCCATAGGTTAACGTTGAGATGAGCCAATAGAGGGTTAATCTTCGATATAGGACCCCATTGGCGATATTTTGTATTGGCGACTTTTTACATTTTACATTTGGCACATTTGGTATCCCAGAATTCGTTTTGGCAACTCTGCCACAGTCACTTGTGTTTTAAACTGAAATAAACCATTTTCCAGATTGTAACTCGATGGAATACGCCATTTTCAATTTCGTACCCCTCTGGAACAGCTTTGGTATAGTAGAATTCGTATATTGGTAATTTGGTCAATCAAGAATTCTTTGGTAATCCAAGAATTCGTTTCGGCAACCCTGTCACAGTCGCGTGACGCAAACCAGGTTGTACCGCTTTTTTCTTATTTATTTTTTATTTTGATTTAACCATACCTTTCCGTGCAGATTTATCTATAATTTCTGGATCTACAAAGTTTACGCTATTTTCCTTATTGTATTATTTTTTAAATTGTATTGTATTATTTTTTAATTTATATTTCGCAAAATTAAATTTCAATGTAACTCATACGATATTAACGATGCGATGTTTGGCTAGGTGACGAAAAAAAAGTCGACTACACAAAATATCGCCAGTGGTGTCCTATATCGAAGCTGTTCCCAATAGAGTTAGTGCACAGCAGCCTTAAGCACAATCTCCTTGAGTAAATTTAGCTTAAGTGATTAAAAACGCCAACCATGTGCCATACATTGGTTCTTGAAAAAGGAAATTGCCATAAACCTCATGTCACTAAATTACCATGTCCATTGGCGAATGACATTATCAGCATTTAAAGCAAAAGAAAGCGGATCCGGGGCATGTAAAAATATGACACAATGTTGGCATAGATGCTATAACATATATTATTTACTGGTTCATAAATTCCTGCAGCGGAATAGTCTAGCTCGCACTTCCAGCTAAATTATCGACTGAAACGAATGCACAAGTAGTCAGCGATACAGGTCGTGAGCCTTTCCTCCGGGTATTAGCACAAATTAATTGTTGAACAGGTCATTCGGAGCTGAACTTTCCTCAACAGTCGCGTGATACGTTAGGTGATTTATGAGAGCAAACTGTTAAGCTTCTATTCGTGAATGAACTGCAGACGTGGGTGAGGGTGTGGACCGCCCTTCTAGTACAGGTAAATCACCTGGCTACTTTCGCATTTAAAAATCTGCCCACGAGGGAAAGAATATCAGACAAAAGGCTTAGGAATATGCAGATCAAAAGGCAAGTCATAAAACCTTTCTCAAAGGCTCCTAAATATCCCATAATAGTCACTTCCAAAGAGCCGATTGTGCCATTTGACCGACGCCGAGCATAAACACTGAGGAAGGATCATATGGTTCAGCTCCGCCTTCGGTTAACACGATATCGGAACCCTTTTAACAGTGATCTCGCACTCAATAAATCACTTCGAGTTCCTGTTTGCTTTAGATTTCTTTTTGCACTGGGCATGGATTTTGTCTGTGATTACGGAGGGGCATATATGATGTGGAAACAAAAGTTCCATGCATATTTTTCTGGCTCTAGGGGAACTTTTCATGAGTGAATTGGGGAGGGGGTCAGCGGCCTACGATGCGTGGGTGTCCCAACAGACAAAACGATCATCTTATTTTCTGTTTTATTTGACGCTGGTGGTTTCGAGGGTAAAGTTATTAGAAGAAATGAAAAAAAAAATCAATGTTTCAGGCATCCCAGCGGGGCATATTTCTCATCCTGACCCTTTATCTCAGCTTTTATCAAAAGATTCATTTATCAACAAGTATATATATATATATATATATATATATATATATATATATATATATATATATATATATATATATACATATATATACATATATATATATATATATATATATATATATATACATATATATATATACATATATATATATATATACATATACATATATATACATATACATATATATACATATATATATACATATATACATATATACATATATACATACATATATATATATATATATATATATATATATATATATATATATATATATATATATATATATATATATATATATATATATATATATATATATATATATATATATATATATATGTGTAAGATTAACCGATCGGGTTTAAGCGCAACAGGCTCGTAACTTCATAGTATTTCGGATCTGGCTCAAGTCGTGGCTGGGTTGAGGGGGAGACAGGCAATGGAGAGTGACTGGGAAAAGCGTAGGAAGAAAATCCAGGCGAAAATAACATAGGCGTCACAGTTACTGGCTTAACAGCTTTTATTCCATTATATTTCGAGAGTTTAGGTATACTTCATGATTTGCACACTGCAAACTTAGTGTAGGACTAACAGACATGGACTACATCGTCCTGGGCTGTCGGAACGGCTCGCAGAAAATATAAAATTGCAGCGCGAAGAACTGCGTCTTTCCTGTACCAGTGCTACCACACAAAGGGGCAAAAAGAAAGTAACTTTCTCACCCGAGTGCGAGTGAAACTGAACTTCTGATTGGGCAGTTCACGACACCTGACCTCAACGTCAGACCTTCGAGAAGTTTCGCCTTAAATAAAGCTTATATAACGGTGTTGTCGCGTGGCTTTAGGGGGGAAATCTAATAGCTTATTTTGGTTATTTGGAGGACAAAATCAGGTTGAGGGAAGTTATTATATTGCGATAATATAAAAGAATTTTGAATAGGCGTTTCCTTTAATGGTTATAAAAGTTATCGTTTCATATATATATATATATATATATATATATATATATATATATATATATATATATATATATATATATATATATATATATATATATACTTACGAATTTTACTAGTCTGTGGTAATCTCGCCAAATTGGCGATGGATTTGGTGACTTATTTTGGTCGTCAAATTTGGCGATATAGCGGCAAGTGGTCGCCAACCTTCTAGACATTTCTAAAAGCCACCGGAAATTTCTAGCTGCCCGACCGATAGGGGGCGATTTGGAAGTCTATAAATATTCCTAACATTGACATTGGAACTTAGTATTATTTTCTGCTGTGTTTTGAATGTATTGAAAGTGTGTTAGGCGTATATTGTATTGAAAACTCTGTTATCCTGACTTATGTATTTTTTAGAGCTTTCTGCTGTACAGAAGACAGTTCTTACGTGTTTCCTATTTGAAATTTGTGTAGCGCCTGAAGAATTTATGGAATAATAAATTTTACTTTGTGTGCACTTTTTGAAGAGAATTTATTCAATCCCATCGAACCCAGAAAACGGAACAATATACATACATACATACATGCATACATACATATATATATATATATATATATATATATATTTATATATATTTACCCCCCCCCCCCAAATTCACATTTTTAAAAAATTTTACCACATTTGACGAGAATCTAGGATCTTCTGAAGCTCTTACTTCGGATACTAAAACTAAAAAGGAAATGGTCGGCCCTGGTTGGATTCTGTTCTACGAAAGATTGCAGGCAGAGAGAAGAATTGTTTATTTGTATAATTATACCACTCTAGGACTTCAGGTATGCATACATACGAATAAATTCATTTTTTCAAATATATCTTCTTGCTGTTTTTATATCATCCCCATAACCATTTTCAAGTAATTTGAATCTCTAACATATCTTTGTAACTAAAAATTAAATCGAAAAATAGTTTTACCAATGCACTAATGACACTGCAGTGACTAATCATGCTTGACAGTGACTAATCACGCTTGACCTCAAACAAAATATCGTTACGGAGGTTGAAATGTTTTAATTTCTTGTAACATCTTTCTATATATATTGGCATCAACTGAGCAAGCCACTCTTCCGTCTGTTAATTTTTTCTCAAAAGTACGGGTTGATAATAAATAATTCTGTAAAATCTGCCAACATTTGGATTTGCAGGGGATGCAAAAGAAAAATTATTTACAGCTACATAAATGCGATAATAAAAAAAAAATTGTATTTTCAGATAGCCTGAACCTTTCTGCACCTTGCAATAGGATTCATTTTATAAATTTCGCCCAACAAAGGAATTTATGAGCGTTTAAATCACACCATAACAGATTTTTTTTACCGAATAATTTAGATTTTAAAATATTATTTGTCCCTTTTAAAATTAAAAAAGCCCCAAAGTGTAAAATTTCTTTCTGTATAATGGAGTGCAATTTTTTAAAAAAAATCTTTAAATCGAAGTCGGCAATCTTTGAATACATTTTCTCCATAGGTTAACATTGAGGTGAGCGATTTAAATAGGGTTTGTACACAGAAGCTTTAAGAGCAGAACAGATGAATTAATAAGTCGTCAGCTTTAAGAGACTATCATCCAAACAGGCCTTTCTTACTCATACCTAAAGCTATATTTGCCAAGATGTCAGAATTGTTTTTCCATTGCTGTACCCGAATAAGAAGGAAAAACTTAATTTCTACTGTCTACGGTGAATCAATTCTACTTCCGTTTGTAAACTTCTGCTCTGAAAGATCTATCTCCTCAGCAATACAGTTTGATAGAGTCAAGATAGTAATGGGATTCAACGTGACTGCCTACGTTGAAAAATGTCATTTTTTGACTATTTTGGTCAATTTTACTTTTTGCAAGAATCGTGTAATTCAATCTTTTCTCTTTTCAAAACCGTTTTGAATTTCAGTCTACATCAATTAGAAGCAGAGTTATAGCTATTTTAAAAAACATTGTCTGCTACAAAAGTGAAGTGACAAACAACTTTAAATGCGTTTTTCTCAGAATTATGTTTTTTAACAGAAATCTCTACCATCTTATCATGATATTTCACATAATAATGCATATAATTTGATAAAATTTTCAGGAAATGTTTTAGATGCTATTGTTAATGAAACGACGCACAATAATTGATGTATAATAAATAGTTTTTTGTTTGGGGCTGTTTTTATATGGAAAGGAATGACGAATCGGGGAAAATTTTCATATTGGAGCATAAAATTGTGTGCATTATTTTTGCATTTTAAAATTTCTCTTAGATTGTGGGTCATTTTGAAGATAACTGCCATATGTATCATGTCTGAGAAGGAAATTAAAATAGTAGCATTAGAATTTTGTGCAGAGTGATAGGCGTTTTAGCTAAATTTCATTAAAAATTACTTCAAATTGACCAATTTATAAAAAAGTATGGTATTTAAAGGCAAGTTCTTGTCTATTTTTTAATTTTTAAATGCTATTTTACCATGAAAGACCAAAAAATCCTTAAAAAAAAAACGATTAAAAAAAACTGGCTCCGAACGTAGGCAGTCACCACAAACTACATGCAGGTGAAAATTAGCATCACTTGTAGCGATAATCAAAGCTATTTTAATGGACAATTTTCCCATAAAAAGGGAAGTAACAATGATAAAGAATGAGAAGTTACTGAAACTGGATTGTTTGGTGAGTGCAAAGGCTTTGGAAGCGTCAATGGAAAGCGAGCAGATGAACTGAAGTATCACAGGTTTTTGGCGCATTTTGTTGTTGCTTTTACCCAAAATCTATTTGACATGAAGTAAGAATCCCTTTTAAATATTTTCAGCGAAAAATAAAAAGTTTTAGCAATGTTCCACTTATAATATACTTTTAATATCATTTTTAGCTCTTTTCTCACCAACATTCATCGAGTACGAGTGGTATCGGTGCTCTAAAAGTCCCTCTGCTTCTGAAATATAATTTGTAAATTCATGAAATCAAAGAACACTTATCTATATATATAAAACAGTTCCGTAACTGACTCATTCATTCACTGACTGACATACAACACACAGACCAAACCGCTGGACCTAAAGGGCTGAAATTTTGCATGGCGATTCTTCTAATAATGTAGGGGTGCACTAAGAAAGATTTTTCAAAAATTCTTCTTAGATTTTTTTAAATTAAATTTTTAAGCTGTTTTTTAAGCTTTTTTTACGTTTGCATTTAAAATAATACATTGAGGGTTATAAAATTTATATCACGAGAAAGATCATAAAAATTCCTTCAAAATGAATTTTTTTTCGAATTTTTACCTCCATTTCCTGATTTTTGGTGAATTTTTAAAGATTAATTTTTAGAATTTAATTTATTAAATTCTGATCACGTGATTTCTTTTTCTGATACTTTCAATAAATTTATCGTCACGTGCGTAACAACTAAATAGACAAAAAAAAATATTTTTTTCTCTTTCTAATGCAGCAGACGATTGGATATTATCCAAAAAAATGCATATCCCTTACGATTTTTTTTATAAATATATGTATATAGATAGATGTATATTTTACATCAATTATATACATTGATCATCGCATTTATTATAAATATATATATTTATTTTTTGGCATAAATTGCATACGTTGACCGTTGTATTTAATTTGAATGTACTCCGTAGCGAAGCGCGGGTTTTCAGCTAGTCAACTATTAAAACTGTAAGTCAGCTTGAATAAAACATTGAAACGTTAATTAGAATGCAATCAGGGTAGCCAGACTCCTACGCGGTCCATGCATGTGCAAGGAAAGAGGCATCACATGTTACGTGAAACATGTAAAGGCCAATGAATTCGAAAACGAGAATCCACACCAGAATGTAAAAATAACCACTACCTTCAGACGATTTGGACGTCTTCAGGCCGCAGAGCATTCGGGGGGCGATCATCGTTACGAATAAATCTCGAATACGAAGATCATTAAAACTATTCGATATAAATAGAAGTAACATTGGATTTTTTTTTCTAGAACTCTGTGTGCGTCAGCGCAAGGGGAGACGTAAGAGATAGAGATTGAGTCTGTTAGAAGGAGACAAAATCTACAGGTTATGCAGAGGTACATGGCACAGAAAAGAAACAAATAAACAAAAACGAGATCGGCAGGAAAAGTAAGAAACAGAAGTAATTAGATGAAACCCAAAATGGAAATTATTAGATAGAAAGAAATAAAAAACCAATTAGGAATAAAAAAAGTAAGTAGAATAATGAGAAGCACATAAATGAGCATAGATTTTTCCAGGCATCCGATAGACAGGTCATTGACCAAAATCTTGACAAACCTTAGCATAGAAAATAATGGTCTCAGTGACCCCACATATCTCCTAGGAATCGACGGATCTTCAGTTACCGAAATCTTTAATGATAAATTCAAGACACATAGTTAATGAACATTATGCTGCAAACTAAGCAACATCCTAAAATTACCAAGCAATTTAATTGTTTAAACATGGTGTACATAATATATTATTATCTTTGAAAACTAAACTAATCTAGTTGAATTAATGTTGTTTTTGGCGTTAAAGAGTGTAAAATTTTCATAACATTATGGAATACCCTTATCTGTGAGCTAGATCATGACCTAAAACTTGAAGATCTAAGCTGAAAATTCTGTTGGCTTATCAACAACGTTATCTCATAAGCGTTTGAAAGCTTATGTTAGTCATCTGTGCAGCGAATGGGTGTTAATGACGTGAAAACTGTAAAAATAATTTGAAATTATAAAGGAAATTTTAGAAATTAAACTTCAGTCCATCAAAAAAAAAATGAAATAACATTAATTAGTTTATTTTGGAGCATGTGATGTTACGTGCAAAATTAAATGGCAGTTTGAGTAACCATAGGACGAACTCGCTTAAGGGGACAGTGGACTTTCAAAATTGTAAAATTTGTCCAAAAATTCGATTTTTTTTATTTTATTGAATTGTGAAACTACGGACGAGTAGGAATGTGTTGCAAAAATAATTTTTAATTTCTGTGATTACTTTCCTAGTTATAGGCATTTCTATTTAATTTAGATATGATGTGGTTACTAATAGCAATAACTTTAAATGTGTTTTTCTCAAAATAAAAATTTTCATGTCATACGAATATTCAAACTGCTCCAGGCGCATTTCTAACTATCGTATTGCTTTGAAATTTAAGTTTTATATTCTTAACTGTATATCAAAGCATAATTTTTTTCAAAACTTATTGAAAAAAATTATGCTTCGTACCTCAGAATTTCTAAATTTTGTATTTGAAAAGATGATTTATAGGGATTTTGCGTAATAAAAAGGATGTTTTCGCTATTATTATTTTTTTCTCTTTATATTTTTAATGAATGCTAAAAATAAGCAATAAGTTTCATTGTTAGTTCTATAAGGTATCCTGTAAATAAAAATTACCATATTATATGCAAAAGAAATGCGCATGGAACATTTTTAATTAGGCCAATTTTTGATATAATTAATAATTCATAATTCATAAATTATTAATATTTAATCTTTAAATTTTAACCACTTTTACATATCTATGGTACTAATCACATATTCAAATTTCAAGCAAATCCATTCAAAACAAAAAAAGTTAGGTTTGAAGGTCCACTGTCCCCATAGGAAGGATATTTTCCGTTACCTACTTCTGTTTTGAAGTGCGTTTGAGATGGATTAATCCATCCTCTAATTTGCTGTTCAAAAGCGTCTGAAAAGGAAAGTTGTAGGGTTCGCGTGTTGCTCAGATGCAAATTTCGGGTAGCAGCGCTGTACATGCCAGCCGAAGTGAGTTCGGCGCAGGTGTTTGATGTATTTAAAGGGCACACGCTGAGTTGGCAGAAGCCCAAGACTTTAGTAGCGATACGGGAGAGAGCGAGGCAAGCTTGATGGAAGGTGATAGCGGTGTTTAACTGATAGAGCGTGTATTGGTATTTAGCCGAGGTGGCTGCACGACTTCGAGAATTAGCTCAGAGCCGAGGTGTACGTGTATTGTTAGTAAATGCCTACTCTGCCTGAGGGATTCATTGCGACCTTTAGTTTCTTAGTACCGCGGGTTGCGGTACTGTTGTGTATTATTTTGGAAGCCCCAAGTCTGTATATGTTAGTCTGCCTCTACGTAGAGAATAAAGGAGTTATTCTAGAGTTATCCCTCGTACTTTATAATGTGCCTGGACCGTTAGATATATAAAAAGAAAGGAAGAGCCACATAAAGTCTCCATCACTTTTAAACACTAAAATATAAAATAATCTGACGCAAATGCTGTTCAAGCGAGACCAAATATCATTCTGAAACACTTAGCCAGTTTACTATTTATTTAGGGGCGCGGTGGCCCAGTTGGCAAGAGCAGCGGGGCAGTGATCTGAACGACCCTGGTTCGTCTTTGAAAATCCACCGTCTCTGAAAGTCCACTACTTGGAGACTTGCTCATTGAGGAAAATAATTCAGAATCGTCTAATAATAAAGTTTATAAATAAACAAATAAATATATATGCACTGGACAACCCCTTGGGACCCCAGCTTAGAAAAAAAAAAGACTGGATTGTTGAAGGGAAGTCTTTGAAAATGACATTTTCTTGCATTGCCGAGGTTGTGTACATCTGGTAGAATACCACTTCTGGTGAAGGCGGTCGTAATAGTGACCCCCGACTATTGGAGAAAATAGTAACGGACCGTTGATAAACACTTAAAAATTTTCACCGTGGAAAAAAAAATTAGCATCGTTGGATAATTCAATAATAAATAAATGAATAAATAAAAAAAATGTACAGGGCAACCACCTTTTCATGAACACCATTGCTCTGAAAAAGAAAGGGAAGATATGGGAAGGAAGTCATTGTAAATAATTGTTTATCAAATTTCCTGGATTGTTCAGTTTGTTTAATACCGGGTTGATTTTGGGAAATGCTGATACGAATCTAGTTTCTTTGGGCGGATCCTTTTAACCTTTTAATTATGAGGAGGGATAGCATATATCCCAAGAATACAGGACCAAGAATCAATATATATATATATATATATATATATATATGTGTGTGTGTGTGTGTGTGTGTGTGTATATATATATATATATATATATATATATATATATAGGGTAATTATAACTTTAGCAAAAAATAATATTGAATACTTAAACAAAGAATTTAAACTAACTCATTTCAATAGGCTATTAAATTTTGTAACTAAACATAATTATATAGTACACAATAATAGTATATACTTACAGGTCAAAGGTGTACCACAAGGTGGAAATGCTTCCAGTATGCTAGCCAATTTATATTTACATTTTTTTGAAGTTGATAGCATTAATAATATTGTTAATAGCAATTGCCAAATATTTAGATATATTGATGACATAATTGTAATTAATAATAGTAATAATAATATATACCTAAATTTTTACCCTCCCAATCTAGAACTAGTACAAAGTAGCCAAGATAAACTTAATGTAAACTTCTTAGATATAAACATAAAAATAAATTCTCATAGTAATTTTACTTTTGATCTTTATGATAAAAGATCAGAATATGACTTTAATATAGTAAAATATCAAAGTTACTTAACATGCTTACACAAATCTGTATTTAATAATATTATTGTTAATCACCTAGTAAGAATAAATATGCTTTGTTCTAAGGACAATAGGCATAAGCATATAAAAGAATTGTTAGTAGTACTAAAACGTAATTATTATCCTGATAGTCTTTCCAAGCACATAATTGGTTGTTTTAGATTTAATGAATAGCATGTACTGTTGCTAATAATTAGTAATTCAATACTAAATGATTAAAGTTAGTAAATAACTACTAAAAAATTAAGTAAAAACTAGTGTAATTAAAATAATATATAATAATAACTCTTAGTCATAATAAATGTCTAAGTTAACTTAGGTTATTATGTCCTATATAACAGTATCCTTTGTAAGTCTGCTTTTGTGAATCCATTTGCTCCATGGTTGCAATATTTGTGACGTCAGTCTTCTTGCGGTCTCCTTAACTTAACTTTCACTTTGTCTGGCGCCGAGTTTGGTGTTCTATGACAAAGCCACTGATTATTCACTTCTTCTGTTTGTTATGGATTGTACGGTGTCTAAGTATGTTTATTGCCCAGATCATACTTATTAGAAACAATCCATTGGTTTTTAGACAGCATCGGCATCGCCGATGAAAAGATGCTGTCAAAAACCTATTTTTCACTTATCTTTTCATGTTTTTGGTTCCTAGCTGTAGTGGTTTATGGCTTATACTGGTTTTTCACTTACAACTTTGTCTAATATATATATATATATATATATATATATATATATATATATATATATATATATATATATAAACAGGGTGTTCCAGTTAAACGTTTCAGAACTTCTACGAGGAGTAGGGTGTATCCTGGCGACTCGAAATCATATAGCAATGTGGGGTCGGAAATGCTTTCCTGAAGCGGTGATGTACACAGAAAACCATAAAGAAAGAGACCGCAAGTGGATAATAATTTTAATAATAAATGTACAAAAACAAAAGGTACAGGGGTCAAAGTAAGTGTTCGAAGTTTTTTCCACCGACTGCAATGCAGACCTCACATCTCCGCCGCATGGAATTTGGAACATTCTGGAATAATCCAGGCTCGTCTCGAATTTCTCCGGCCACTACTACGATTCTTGCAACCAGCTCCTCAACATTGTCAACGGGGGTGTCATAAACCCATGTTTTCAGACGTCCCCATAAATAAAAATCAAGACACAATAGGTCTGGTGACCGAGCAGGCTAAGTCACGAAACCACCACGTCCGATCCACTGTTGGCCAAATCTGACGTCTAGGTAGTTACGGCGGCTGCCTCACTACAATCTGCAGCCCCGTACACCAAATGCCTGTCGGCTAACTCTGCGTTCGTATAATTAGCCATCCTAATAACTCTGAGTCCTTGTGCGAAATGACGATTCCCTGCACGAACGCTCGGAACTATCCCGCAACGTCATCTACCGCTTCAGGAAATCATTTCCGACCCCACATTGCTATATAATTTCGAGTCGTCAGGATGCAGCCTACCCCTCGTAGAAGTTCTGAAACGTTTAACTGGGACACCCTGTATATATACATATACATTATACATACATACACATGTATATATATATACACACACACACACACAAACATATATATATATATGTATCCCTTAATGGTCCTTTTTACAAAGGGGGTATGAAGTTCCCAGTTTCTAAAGAGGGAATTGTAAAAATGGCCCTGTGAGCTAAAGGTTAACTTAGCTATTGAGACTGGAGCGTGAAGTATGAAACTGTTAAAGGGGGTCTCATGATGGTCAAAATATTTACTATTTTCTTATGAGAATTATATACTATTTGATTGAGTTACTTTATGGCGGCTTTTTTTATTATAACAAAATATTTTAAAGGGAAAAACAGACTTTAGCTTACTTCCTGCAAACATCAGAATGTGAAAGGGGACACTCTATTTTACTTTTTCCTCAAACTTTTATGCTTATCATTTATACAGGATCATCACAAGGTAACTGTGTGAAACCTGTAGGAGCGTTAAGTTCTCAGAAATTGGGTTATTCATGTCACAGTCCGCCGCTTTTAATCTGCGTGATAAAATTTATTAAAGGTGGAAAGAATGTGATAGAGGTGGATAGAATGGAATGTGAATGCAATTCATTCCGGGTTATCAAAATCTGGGTTCATATGATTTTATCAAAAGCGAAAATAAGGATTTAATAGAAAGGTGCTGAAGGATTTAGACTAGATTCTCATTACATAGGGATTAAGCGTTACACACACATATATATATGTATATATATATATATATATATATATATATATATATATATAAATATATATATATATATATATAAATATATATATATATATATATATATATATATATATATATATATATATATATATATATATATATATATATATATATATATATATATATATATATATATATATGTGTGTGTGTGTGTGTGCACATACATGCGGTAATTTAACGAAGTGTCCTCTATTTCTAGAAATATGGTTCTCCATATGGTCCTAAATCGGTACCTCTATTTCTAGAAATCGGGCACTGTATATATATATATATATATGTGTGTGTGTGTGTGTGTGTGTGCACATACACGCAGTAATTTAACGAAGTGTCCTCATTTCATTTAAATACTTCGTACCTGATGAAAATTTGTATCCCAAATTCTTTCCTGAGCTGTAAAGAAATCAATAATTCTATTCTTGCACTTTGTTCATAACTCACACGCACTAATATATATATATATATCTATATCTATATCTATATCCATCTATCTATCTATCTATCTATCTATCTATATATATATATATATATATATATATATATACAGTGGGACCTCTATTTAACGAACCTCTATTTTGCGAATTTCTCTATTTTGCGAACTTTTCCTTGGAACCAAGCCTTGGAACTTTTCCTTGGAACTTTTCCTTGGAAGTGCATTCTCCATTTAACGAACTTTTTCTGTGATCCAATATTTTTTCTCCATATTTCTGAAAATATTTCTGAACATTTCAAACTAATTCTTCCTTTTAACACATTTAACATATTAATTTTCTTTTAACACATTCCGACTCGGATTACAGCTTGAAGAAAATACGCCTGAAGGGGAGTTTGGTGTATTGCAAAGACGCGAGACGTATTATGAGAGAAAACACTTTTTCAAACAAAAAGCTCAGACAAAATTAACAAAATTTATCACTAATTAAATTTAAGGCCGCATGTGGTAATGCAAGCTTAAAATTACTTGTTATAATAAATGCGATAATGTCATTGAAATTCATTAATTTTAATATCATTTTCTTAATTGAAAATACAGTGTATTTCCGGACAATGTTTTGTTTTATTCTTGTTTTCCTTGCAGATTTTTGTTTGATGGGTAAGATATATAAAAAAAATTACATTAATTTACAAAATGAAGGTGTGATAAACTAATTTATTAATATTATTTAGTGTATATGAATTTAAAGTATGTCTTGTGTAGTTTAAAGTATTTTGAAAGGTAAATCTCTATTTAACGAATTTTCTATATAACAAACTTTTTTTCGGGATTTAGCGACTTCGTTAAATAGAGGTCCGACTGTATATATATATATATATATATATATATATATATATATATATACATACATATATACACACACACACACACATATATATATATATATATTAATTAGTGCGTGTGAGTTTGCAGAACATTCGTTATTATCTAATAAGATATTTCTCTGAGCTAAATAGGAAAATTAATCAAACGCATTGTGTTTTTTTTTTCTGTAACACATATTTCTAAAAATTTTGCTGTTACAACGGATGTTGTGACCCCAATAAATAAAAGCTTTAATGGAGGTTACATTGAATATAGTTCAAAGTCTTTGATTTTATTGCTAACAAGCTAAAAATTCACATTTACTTCAAAAAATATTTCCGCTGTTTTACTTCTTGAATCAGACAAAGATTATACCCGAAATGAAAACCAAATACGATTATTATGTGGTATTTATTGCGTATTGAAATATCATGGGTATATCCCAGGTTGCAGCTCTGCGAATTCTCTTTTACCAGCCAGTCTATGAATAAGGCAAATTTTTCTGTTCCTTTCTTCACCGGTGTCTGCCCTTCCTGCTTAGGATCATAAACAGCTATTAGTTATCCCCATTGACTTGGTTCAAGCCTTTTGATGTCAGGAACTTCGCGACTTTGGTATTGACCTTCCGGTATGATTCCACGTTTCAACCTTTGTTCCTTGAACTAATTTCCTTCTTGTTTCCAGGTTGACTTACATTTCAATCTCTCTTCGACGCCGCGCCTCACCACAATACCCGAGACAGGACTCTTTGAACTTGTAATTAAGACTCTATTTTTGTTTTGCGGTGTGGTATATACACTATGGACACACACAGGCATGGTGCCCGTCGCTTAGGTGGTTAACGCCGATGTACGATTGTCAAACCACAACTGGGCGCATATCAGTTTAAGAAATGAGTCCACAATTTCCTTCCGATGACGGCGGCAAATTGTGTCTCTAATTGGAATCTGTCAGCCGAGACGTCTCCAGGTCTTATTTGCAGGAGGTCTTAGCAATCGAGCGCACACAGACGGTCGCGTGGTTAGCCAGAACTTGAGGTCTTTTTTTTCCCCAATTTCCAGTGACTCAGGGCGTATGCCAAGCTAAAGTGAAATAGATTTAATCGCTCTGTAAATGTTCCCTGTGAAGGTTGTGGTTTGGAAGGGTGCATCTTATTTCTGCGGGATAACTTAATGTACTGTTAGTTATTTCTGTGAAATCACGTAACCTTTTTTACAGTATTTTTTTAATATTGATTGAAAAATTAATTGCTTTGTCTCGTGTTCGTGTAAAATATACAACAAAAAGGTAAAACGATATAATTTTACTAACATACCGTTACTTTTTGATCGAAATATTAATTCTTCTCTACGTTGAACTATTTTGTTAAAAAAAAATGGCAAAGCGAAAATGTGTAATATTTGAAATCTACCAACCAAGACATCTCCAGGTCATTTGTCATCGCATAATTGGTGATCGCTTGTTAAATGCTATAAAAATCATTAAAATTTTTTTAGCCTCTGTGTGCGAAACCCCTTGTCAGTTTTGACTACATATATTAAACCTTTTCTAGTATGTTGAACGTAGGTATAAAGACTAAGTGACTAACTGCAGCTAACACACCTCTAACTGAAATTCTTTAGCCGTGTCCAAGTCTTTAGTCTTGTGATTACAGCACATATGCTAAAAAATGATTTATTTAATTTTTTAACTCATATTAAAACCCCCAAGTTAACTTTGATTTCGTGTGCTATACCCGTTTCGGTGCACACGGTTTCGGTGTTTTACTTTGGTTAAAAAATGGGTGCGGGATTGCAATGTATGTATCATTACAATCCATCGTATAAAATGTCAAGTTTTTTTTGCATTACTTAAAGATCTCATTTTTAAATTTATACTGAATTTATAACATTAATTCTTTTTCCAGAGGAGATAAACTTTTAAAATTGCATTAACTTGTAAAAAAATTATTCAAACTTAACAATTATTGTTTAAATTTCTTCAACATTCATAAATTTTACACTTAACTTTGTCATATTTTGACACGGCAGTATTGAGAAATCTCTGTCTTTGAATAAAATTTCAGTTACTCTGAAATGTAAACTAGGAAAATTAATATATTTTTTTACCCTTATTTATCTTCTTATAGTTATTGAAGCATTTCAGGGCAAGAATTTTTCCACAGTTCCTTGCCAAATTTCGGTCGTTTGGTGCAGATGAAATTACCGGATTCAATCAAAGACTGCACTTATGAAATTTTCCGTGTCTAGACCGGATATGGGCATGTTAAATCCCTAGACTGGAAAGTCGCTCTAAGAGGTCAGAGATGTTGGGAGTGGGTATGATCCCCCCATATATCGTCCTGGGGTTGCTCGGTCAAAATTGAAGTGGCATTTGGCTAAATCGGATTCTGACCCTTGTGGGGCCATTTTAAACCGGAGCCGTACCCTTAAGCCCATTTGCCTATATGGACCTGGTCTAGAATTGGTCCGGCCAGGGGGCATTAGAAACAACAACAACGACAACTTATGAAATTTATGGAATAAAATATTCAGACTTATTACGTTTTGCTTAGATTTAAACTCAAACAACCAGAACTTATTGCAAATTGGATAAAATTTTACGCTGATTGTAAAATTTTAATTAACAAATGCTGTAAAATGAAGAATCAGTGGTTTCGTTAGTTCACGCACGGTCTAAAAAGGTTTTAACCGGCTGAAATGACACGTGCCTAAATGAGAGCGTTCAGCACCACTCATGTTCATGCCACCTCGTCTTCGCTGGCATGAAAAGCAATCCGTTCTAGAAAAGGTGAGAGGTTTAGGAAAATATTTGAGTCAGTCGTTGCAAGTGTTATAAAGATAGGCAGTTCATTATTCATCAGAACTGTATTTGTACAAGCTTGTAGTGTTAATATGACACAAAAATTCAGGAACAATCTTCAGAAACATATAGTCAAAAGAAGTGCTAATGAAGTCGAGTTCAATATATTCAATAAGATATTCAATAATCCTGTAATGCAAGTCTCTTGAAATACCGCGTGGTTATATTCTCCTGCCATGCAGTTATGAGATGCTTCCCCTTAAAATGTCCAAATCACCACAGATGTTGCAAAGATAGGCAGTACGATTAAAAGATAAGTCCTTGTACAACTGTGATTTTAAAAGCCTGAAAACATTAATGAAATACTTCCCTTTAGAATGATGTTGTAATACAACTCTCTAGAAACACAGTGGTTATAAATGTTGGAAATTCGACAGTGAGGTACTTTCCTTTAAATTGTCATTGATAATACTAACATAGCCAATATTATTGAACTACAAGTCTTTGTAATTCTGTAGAATTAAATCCTGTAAAGTAAACGAGATATTATATGCTTCCCCTTAAAAAGTCCTAGTTCATTCACCATAAATGTTACAGATAAAAGCAAAATGAAAGACAAACCCTAGTAGTACAGCGTATTTTGAATTCTGTAGCGTAACTGAGATTCTTTCCCTTCAAATAATGTTGTAATAAACCACAAAAGTTGGTTTATATAAGACTGCAATGCGGCTTCAGATACTTACATTAAAAAGTAGTAGTCTAGTCATTAAATGTATTACAAAGCTAGGGAATACACGTATTATAAAATAAGTCTTTTGTGACATTGTAGTTTTAAAAGCTTTTAACTCATGTATGAGGTATTTTCCCACAGAAAGTCCTGATCAAGTTGTGATATGTGTTACGAAGAAAAGCAATAATATTGTATAAAGTCAATGTAAAATGTCGCATGTAAAGTCTCATAAATTAACCATGAGATACTTCCCTTTGGAATAATCTAGATAAGTCGATACATGAATTCCAAAGATAAGGAACTGTACTGTAATACAGTGAAACTTCTCTAGCCGGTCATTCCTAAAAACGGCCACATTTTTTCAGAACCATGACCGGCTGCCTTAGAGAAGTTTCTATATATACATACATATATATATATATATATATATATATATACTTGTAACATTCTGTTATTGCTGTTGTTGCTTCTTATGCCCCCTGGCTGGAAGTTTCACATCAGGTTTATATAGGCTAGAGGCTGAAGTGTGCGACTCCGGTTTGAAATAGCACCACAAGGGTCGGAGTCGTCTCAGCTAGTTGCCACCTCAATTTTGACCGAGCGACCCCAAGGGAGACATCTGGGGGGGGATCGTACCCTCTCCCATCGTCACTGACCTTCACAGAGGGACTTTTCGGTCTACGGATTTAATGTGCCCATATCCGGTCTAGACACGGAGGTATTTAACGGCGTACACCGGGATTCGATCCGAGCACCCCAGCACCGAAAGTCAGCACGTTACAGCAAGGCCACCTCGAGCCCCTTCTGTATTTTTAAAAACCTGTATGAAAGCCTGTAACATGACCTACTTCCTATTAAAGTTCTTGTCAACTCTGCAGAAGTGTTATGAAGATAGACATTTTTTGCAATACTGGCCGATTCAAATGTTGTACTTTTAAAATTCTACAACGTAGCTATGACATACTTCCCGATAGAAATTCCGTTTCCCCTTTTTAGAAAGAAATCTCATTTACGGTTTCGACACCGTAATGTTCGACACCATAATGTTCGACACCGTAAGTTCTCTCGCAATGCTGAGGTACTATTGGTCTAAATAAGACACCTAGCCAGAAAATCTTCCACGGTGTTTACTACAGGTCCATTTCTGGTTTATGCATTGTAATAATATAAGAAGAACCCAAATTTCGGGAATACTTCCTACGTCCCTGCATTATGATTAAATTAAAGGCATAGATTGCAATCTACGGTAAGTATCATTACGGTGGCAGATTGTTAAAATTTTAACTGTGACAGATTGCTCCAATAAATCCTCTTTATCTCCCCAGTACCTGAATTGTAACCTTGGAGGTCGAAAGTCATTACCGTTGCTTTGTTAGAAAAATTAGCAAAAGGGGCGTAGAGACTTGGATCTCATTTAACTCTACACCCTTGGATGATTGTTTTTCCAGGCGTCTGAGTGCCGTACTTCTCGACCGATGTTTTGTGTTACCACCAGAGGGCTGCCGAATGCAATAACGATGAGCGTGGTGGTGTGGTTGACCTATATTGTGAGCTTGTCTAGAAGGGCAAACAAAGGCACCGCACCCACAGGAGAGGAGACTGCGAATTTATTCATCAAAAGCATGTTCCATTAGGAGGTCTGGATAATAACCACTTGCGGCTATGCATAAAATCCAAACTTCTATTTATGTCTAGAATTTTATCAGCTTCACGCTCTTTGTTTGTGGAGGTTTTTTTCCCTCCCACCTAATGAGAGCATTTCGCTTCTCAAACAGAACTTCGGATCATACCAGATGATGGGTGAGAAGGTTAACGTTATGAAACTGGAAATGGTAACGAATCTAGAGTAACTATGTAACGCAACCAGAGGAGTAATTTGTAAGGAAAGTTATTCAGGAAGGCGTTTTTAAAGGAAAAGTTTAGCTCATTTAGAGAGCCTGATATGAAAACAGCAAACCAGAGAAAAATTTTAATGAAATGTGTTCAAAATAAAAACAATATCGTTCGATCACATAGAAGTCTTCTGTTTTATTAATGCTTATTTCACAAGGTATTTTGAATATCAGGGCACAAGCCTTCACTTTATTCATATCTTATGCAATATTTTATAACTGTTTCATCTCTCGTATTTATAGAGAGCACACACACATATTTATATAATTAGCAAAATACTTCAGTATGTGTATACTGGAAGCAGACACTCCAGTAAAAACAATGAAATATGTATGGGATTTTCGATTAATATAAGCATGTATGTGAAAGAATGTAACTACACGAACTCACTGAACCCATACCAATACACCCACACACTAACACACACACACACACACACACATATATATATATATATATATATATATATATATATATATGCTTATATATATATATATATATATATGTGTGTGTGTATATATACCAAACTTCTACAAAAGGGATTATCATTATGGCCACGCGACAGAAATGCCCAGAAAAAAAATATTTCCCAGCTTCTGGCCAAATTCTCATTATGAGAGAAGTCAACATCGAAAATGAATCAATGTTAACAGTGCTGTGTGCTCCAAACTCCTACCTAGTCTTACTGATGTTCCAGGAGCATAATATTTCTTCTACCTTTTTTCGCTGTCTGTTTATAACCATAAATCCTTTTTTTATCTCTTGGTAAATGACGCGTATGTTTTAAAATTTTGATGAATATGGTGAAAGGTGTTAAAAAATGATTGAGAAGTCCAATTTTTCAATTTCCTGACGTTCTGAGAAGGTTCGCACAGTTATATGCTTAGAAAAGATTTCAATCATTGTTCGTAATTTAATTTCTACAAAGGGGATTGACATGATGGATATCGATAGAAGGATTCTGCAAAAAAGTTCAGTTGTTAGCCAAAATATAGGAAAGCCTCGAAGCTAAGGAAATCAGACACTGACAATACCAGCATTAAACCGACGTTGATAGTTGTGCAAGCTACAAATTCAACTTTTTAAAGAGCATGCCCTCAGCCTAATCCTGTTGATGTTTCAAGGCTATAATAGTTTTCTACTTAGCATTTATACTTCAAAATAAGGAATATGCGTATGCATTGAAAATAAATTATAAATAAAAGACATTTTTTAAGTGTACTGAAACTAATACAGAATTTTCCACGGTACATAGTCCTGGCGGAGGTTGTTGAACTAAGTGTCTGTCAGATTTGTACGAGAGGAAATGTTGTAGACGTCAAACTGCGTGTGTGCCGTTTTAGCGTTGAAGCAAATGGGCACACTATAGTCTTAAGCTCGTCTGAAGTGTTTTGTGACTGAAGGACTTGTTGACTAATGAACGCTAGTGACGATATTACGAGATGATCTGATATTTTGGATTATTTTGTCCTCACATTACTGGTTTACATCTTAGCTTTTACGTGCATAAACCCAGGACATAAGAGTTAAGGTGCCGGACCTTATTGCTAGTGCTGGTGAAAGTAGAATTTAAGAACTATTCGAAGACAGCCGAACACAGCAAAATTACAACGTCTTGGCGAAGAGGAGCCCTTAAAAGCAAAAGAAAACTGCATAATTTCCACGCTAAGATGTAAAAGTAAGATTCCAAGCTATAGATTCCAAGCTAAGATGTAAACTCACATTACTGGTTTACATCTTAGCTTTTACGTGCATAAACCCAGGACCTCAAGAGTTAAGGTGCCGGACCTTATTGCTAGTGCTGGTGAAAGTAGAATTGATGTAGTAGATGTAAAAGTAAGTAGTAAGATGTAAAAGTAAGATTCCAAGCTATAGATTCTAAGCTAAGATGTAAACTCACATTACTGGTTTACATCTTAGCTTTTACGTGCATAAACCCAAGACCTCAAGAGTTATGGTGCCGGACCTTATTGCTAGTGCTGGTGAAAGTAGAATTTAAGAACTATTCGAAGACCGCCGAACATAGCAAAATTACAACGTCTTGGCGAAGAGGAGCCCTTAAAAGCAAAAGAAAACTGCATCATGACCTGCGAAAGAGCTGCGTGTGGCAGAACGTGAAAGAAAGTCCTTAAAAAAGCCCGAGAATAAAAAGGAAGGGTTGACCAGGCGAAAGATGAGATCAAAGCGTTTTTATTTTCAGGCTGCTTTACCCACCATTCTTTGTTTTCCGGTCATCTTACCTGGACACGATATACAAGCATCGTGGGCCTTTTTTCCCTTGCGTGTGATTTGCTTTTTTACACGCCCCCCTCTTGTAATTTGGTCGGTACCGAAATGCGATAAAACGAGGCGAAGAAAAGAGGATCATATTGGAGGTCGAATTCGAAAAGAAGAGTACTAGAAAAAAAGACTAACCTCAACTGTGCTTCGTCACACACAGGAAGAGGAAAATTATCTGGCCGCTTTGTTTCCAACCGCCGCCGCTAACAAACGAGGAAACACCTTTACTTTTTTGCTTTCGCATTTTTTTTTTCGGACGAGGTGGTTTTTATTTTTTGGCTAGTGAGTTTTTTAAATTGAATTCTTTTTGTCCATTTAAGAAAACACGAGTATATATATCAGTTGGCTTTTGTTTATTCATGCATCGCGAAGTTGGTAGCAGAGGTTGCTAATGAAGCAGAGTTTTACGAGTATCCTTGGAGGCCTGGGAAAATTTTGAACCATGAGGTATTCTATGACATTTCACTACATATCAGGATTAAACTCTTGAATACAAGACGTGAGATTTTTTTAATACGCACGCCAGCAGTTAAAGGAAAAATAATTTGTTTGTGAACAGCGGGAAACTGAAAATACCTTAAAACAATACACAATTAATCAGATGTTCATCCCACAAAGAATATCAGTATGAGAAATATTACCCAAACGGAGGCCATTTTTTGTGTTTGCCTTACTAAGTAGAGAGGTCTGGGAAGTATTAGCCAAATAGAGGAATTTTTTTTAATGTAATCATACTACAAAACAAAGACACGTGTTTAGAAACTTAACTTCCAAAAAACGAGGACTTCTTAAACCACTATGCACGCCGATTAGTGAACACAATATGTAAAATAGTGAATGCAATTTCTAAAATAGTCCGCACTATTTCTTAGATAGTGATCAAAATACTTCAAATAGTGAACGCCATTTCTTAGATAGTGAGTACTATTTATTAGATACAGACTGGAAAAGTTTAGCGTTGCGATCCAAAGCAGATTTCAAAAGATGAAAAATTTACTTAGATGATCAAGTTTCCATATACTACCTAATATACATTGCGCATCTTTATTTTTACATGCGAGTTGCCTATTTTTGCATTTCCAAAGGTGTGCGATAACTTTTTGCACCGTATATATATTTATCTGTGGCTTGGTACAAGAAGTGACTAAGTCAGTTTTCTCCAAGATGACTTATGTTTCTTTGAAAAAAGTCTCTTTAAAAGAATATTACTTTCAATGTAAGAAGTACCCAAATCTGTCCGATGCTTTAAAAGTGTTTTCTAAACCATTGTACAGACTTGGGTACTTCTTACATTGAAAATAATATATTTTTTAAGGAGCATAAGCAATATATATATATATATATATATATATATATATATATATATATATATAAATAAATAAATAAATAAATAAATAAATATATATATATATATATATATATATATATATATATATATATATATAAATATATATATATATACATAAATATATATATATATATATATGTGTATGTATATATATATATATAAATATATATATATATATATACATAAATATATATATATATATATATGTGTATGTATATATATATATATATATATATATATATACCGGGTGGCATAATTAAACTGACAGTGCTTACAGTGTTCTATAGCGCGATCTATTTGCGAGAATGACGCCACATTTTGTAGGAAGATTAAACAAGACGGGGGACGGATTCAGCGAAAAAATAAATTAGTTCCAAAAGTCACCGCTAGGGGAATATTTGGCGCTGTGTAATAGAAAATAGAGTGT